>ML422844.1:0-45701 GCA_005239525.1 Nicotiana knightiana | reverse complement strand
CTAAAATAACTTGCATAATTAAACTACAAAGTAATGAAGAAAATCTGTAAAAATCGATGTTTTCCTTCTCTTCAATGGCTTCCTCTCATCGAATCTCTTCTCTAAGTTGTGTTTTTGGGGTCTATTTATAAGTTTAGGACAAACCCTAAACGTGTAGGAGACTTCTATTTCAACCGGGAAAACTTAAACTCGTCAAAACTCAAAATTGACCAGAACCAGGAGACCAGGCGTTTTGGCTCTAAGGCTTGGATAAGGCCAGGCCAGGCCAGGCCTGGCTTTAGGAGGCAAACGCCCCCCTAACGCCAGGGCCAACCTGGCTTAAGGAGGCAAACGCCCCCATAACGCTAGGGCTAGCCTGGCTTTAGGAGGAAAACGCCTGGATAAGGCCAGGGTGTTCCCTCTTCACCTCTCAAACGTATTTTCAACGTATTTGCATCCATTTATCTCGATTTCCATCTCCAATTCACCTACACATGAAATAAACTCCATTAACCACATAAAAAGTGTATTTTTATCATTAATGCACATAAAATGTGAGGCATATAACATGTTAAACTATGAATTCTAGCCTCGCATCAACCAGGTTGACCCAGAAGGGTGCCCAGTTCAGATGGTCGGACGAATGTGAGACGAGCTTCCAGAGGCTCAATACAGCTCTGACTACGACACCGGTATTGGTTTTGCCCACAGGTTCAGGGCCTTATACAGTCTATTGCGATGCTTCTCGTATTGGGCTTGGTGCAGTGTTGATGCAGGATGGCAAGTTCATTGCTTATGCTTCAAGGCAGTTAAAGATTCATGAGAAGAACTATCCAGTGCATGATTTGGAGTTGGAAGCCAATGTCCACGCATTGAATATTTGGAGGCACTATCTGTATAGCATTGCGTGTGAGGTTTCACGGATCATAAGAGTCTTCAGTACTTGTTCAAGCAAAAGGAGTTGAATTTGAGGCAGAGAAGGTGGTTAGAGTTGTTGAATGATTATGACATTACCATCTTATATCACCCGGGGAAGGCCAATGTGGTGGCCAATGCTTTGAGTAGGAAGTCAACTAGCATGGGCAGTCTTGCTTTTATTCCGGTCAGTCAGAGGCCGCTAGCTTTGGATGTTCAGGATTTGGCCAATCGATTTGTGAGGTTGGATATTTCTGAGCCTAGTCGAGTGTTGGCTTGTACGGTCGCTCGTTCTTCATTATTGGAGCGTATCCGTGATCGGCAATTTGATGATCCCCATTTGTGTGTCCTTAGAGACACGGTGCAGCGCAGAGGCGCCAAGCAGGTGACCTTAGATGATGATGGTGTTTTGAGATTGTAGGGGCGAGTTTGTGTGCCCAATGTGATGGGATTCGAGAGTTGATTTTAGAGGAGGCCCATAGTTCCCGGTACTCTTTTCATCCGGGCGCCATGAAGATGTATCAGGATTTGCGGCAGCATTATTGGTGGCGTAGAATGAAGAAGGATATCGTGGCATATGTGGCACGATGTTTGAATTATCAACATGTTAAGTATGAGCATCAGAGGACTGGTGGTTTATTTCAGAGGATTGAGCTTCCCGACTGGAAGTGGGAGAGGATCACTATGGACTTTGTTACTGGACTTCCGTTGACCCGAAAGAAGTTTGATGCAGTTTGGGTCATTGTTGATAGGCTGACCAAGTCAGCGCATTTCATTCTTGTGGCAGTTTCCTATTCATTCGAGATGTTAGCTGAGATCTATGTCCGGGAGATTGTTCGCCTTCATGGTGTGCCGGTATCTATCATTTCGGACTGGGGCGTACAGTTTACCTCACGTTTCTGGAGAGCAGTTCAGCAGAGTTAGGCACCCAGGTGGAGTTGAGCACAACATTTCATCCTCAGACGGATGGACAGTCCGAGCGGACTATTCAGATATTGGAGGATATGCTCCGAGCTTGTGTTATTAACTTCGGAGGATCATGGGATCAGTTCTTGCCTTTAGCAGAGTTTGCCTACAACAACAGCTACCAGTCGAGTATCCAGATGGCTCCTTATGAGGCTTTATATGGTAGGCGGTGTCGATCTCCGGTTGGATGGTTTGAGCCGGGAGAGGCTCGGTTGTTGGGTACAGATTTGGTTCAGGAGGCCTTGGACAAGGTCAGGATCATTCAGGATAGGCTTCGTACAGATCAGTCCAGGCAAAAGAGTTATGCAGATCGTAAGGTTCGAGATATGTATTTCATGGTTGGTGAGCGAGTATTGCTCCGAGTGTCGCCTATGAAGGGCGTGATGAGATTTGGGAAGAAGGTCAAGCTTAGGCCTAGGTTCATTGGTCTGTTTGAGATTCTTGATCGAGTGGGAGAGGTGGCTTATAGACTTGTATTTCCACCTAGCTTATCAGCCGTACATCCAGTTTTTCATGTGTCCATGCTTCGGAGATATCACGGCGATCCAGCCCACGTGTTAGATTTCAGCACTGTCCAGTTGGACAAGGACTTATCTTATGAGGAGGAGCCGGTAGCGATTCTAGACCGGAAGATTCGTCAATTGAGATCCAAGAGTTTCCCTTCTGTTCGTGTTCAGTGGAGAGGTCAGCCTCTTGAGGCATCGACCTGGGAGTCCGAGTCCGAGATGCAGAGCTGTTACCCTCATTTATTTCCCGACTCAGGTACTTCTTTCTTCTGTCCGTTTGAGGACGAACAATTGTTTTAGAAGTGGAGAATGTGACGACCCAAAGGGTCATCACCTATTTTATTACCCATTCCGTACTCCCAAGGCCTTGAAAACCTCATTTGTAATTGCCTCGATTTGCGTGTATAGTCCGGGCGCATAGCCGGACAACTTGAATGTGAAATTTTGTGAAAAGAATGCTAAGATTTGATATGAAAATGAATAAATTTGACTTCGGTTAACATTTTAGGTAAACAGACCCGGATCCGTGATTTGACGGTCCCGGAGGGTCCGTTGGAAAATATGGGACTTGGGCGTATGCCCGGAATCGAATTTCGAGATCCCAAGCCCGAGAAATGAATTTTTGAAGAAGGTTTGGCTTATTTGGCTCATATCCGTGATCTTGATGCTGAGGTTTCTTCAATAGAGTCAATGCCTATTGTTCGAGAGTTTCCCGAAGTGTTTCCTGCAGACCTGCCGGGGATGCCACCCGACAGGGATATCGATTTTTGTATTGATGTTGCTTCGGGCACTCAGCCCATTTCTATTCCTCCATACCGGATGGCCCCGCCAGAATTGAAAGAATTGAAATAATAGTTGCAAGACCTGCTTGATAAAGGTTTCGTTAGGCCTAGTGTTTCGCCTTGGGGTGCAACGGTTTTGTTCGTAAAGAAGAAGGATGGATCGATGAGAATGTGTATAGATTACCGGCAGTTGAATAAAGTTACTATAAAAAATAAGTATCCATTGCCGAGAATTGATGATTTATTTGATCATCTTCAGGGTGCTAGTGTGTTTTCGAAAATTGATATGAGATCGGGCTACCATCAGTAGAAGATTAGGGCGTCCGATGTTCCTAAAACAGCTTTTCGGACAAGGTATGGGCACTATGAATTTTTGGTGATGTCTTTTGGCTTGACTAATGCCCCAACAACCTTTATGGATTTGATGAATCAAGTTTTCAAGTCTTATCTGGATTACTTCGTAATTGTGTTCATTGACGATATTCTTATATACTCCTGCAGTCGGGAGGAGCATGAGCAGCACCTCCGTATAGCACTCCAAACTTTGAGGGATAATCAGTTGTATGCAAAATTTTCAAAGTGTGAATTCTGGTTAGATTCAGTAGCTTTCTTAGGTCACATCGTATCAGCATAGGGTATTCAGGTAGATTCTAAAAATATAGAGGCAGTCAAGAACTGGCCTAGACCCACTTCAACCACGAAAATCAGGAGCTTCTTAGGTTTGGCGGGATACTACCTTCGTTTTGTGGAGGGTTTCTCTTCTATAGAAGCCCCAATGACGAGATTGACTCAGAAGAGTGCCTCATTTAAATGGTCGGATGAGTGTGAGGCGAGCTTCCAGAAGCTCAAGACAGCCTTGACTTCAGCACCAGTATTGGTACTACCATAAGGTTCAGGATCTTTCACGGTATATTGTGATGCTTCTCGTGTTGGGTTGGGAGCGGTATTGATGAAGAGGGCAGGGTGATAGCATATCTCGGCAGTTAAAGATTCACGAGAAGAATTATCTTTGTCCATGACTTAGAGTTGGCAGCCATTGTTCATGCATTGAAAATATGGAGGCACTATCTTTTTGGCGTGCCATGTGAGGTTTACACGGATCATTGTAGCCTCCAGTACTTGTTCAAGTAAAAGGATATTAATTTGAGACAGAGGAGATGGCTAGAGTTATTGAAAGATTATGACGTCACTATATTGTATCATCCAGGAAAGGCCAATATGGTGACCGATGCATTGAGTAGGAAAGCAGTAAGTATGGGCAGCCTTGCATGTATTCCAGTTGGTGAGAGACCGTTAGCTTCAGATATTCAGACGTTGGCTAATCATTTCGTGAGGTTGGATATCTCGCCCAGCCATGTTCCAGCTTGTACAGTTGCTCGACCTTCCATATTCGAGCGTATCAGAGATCGGCAGGACGATGACCCACACTTGATGGTCCTTAGGGACATCGTTCGACACGGTGGTGACAAGAAGTTTATAGTTGGAGATGATGGCATTTTGAGGATGCAGGGTCGTATATGTGTGCCTAATGTTGATGGCCTTCGTGAGTTGATTCTGGAAGAAGCTCACAGTTCTAAGTAATTTATTCACCCGGGTGCTGCCAAGATGTACCAGGACATACGGCAACACTACTAGTGGTGAAGGATGAAAAAGGATATTGTTTCTTATGTGGCTCGTTGTTTGAATTGCCAACAGGTGAAAGATGAGCATCAGAGACCCGGTGGTTTACTTCAGCAGATAGAGATTCCTGAGTGGAAGTGGGAGCGTATCAATATGGACTTCGTTGTTGGACTCCCACAGACTCAGTGGAAGTTCGACGTCGTTTGGGTTATTGTGAATAGGCTGACTAAATCAGCACATTTCATTCCAGTGGCAAGTACTTACACTTCTGAGCGGTTGGCAGAGATATATGTTCGAGAGATTGTTCGCCTTTATAGTGTGCCCGTGTCTATCATTTCTGATCGAGGTACACAGTTTACCTCGCACTTTTGGAGGGCAGTTCAGCGAGAGTTGGGTACCCGAGTTGAGTTGAGCACAACATTTAATCCTCAGAAGGACGGGCAGTCCGAGCGTACTATTCAAATTCTAGAGGATATGATCCGCGCTTGTGTTATTGACTTTGGAGGTTCTTGGGATCAATTCTTGCCATTAACGGAGTTTGAATATAATAATAGCTATCAGTCGAGCATTCAGATGACTCCCTATGAGGCGTTATATGGTAGACGTTTTAGATCGCCAGTTGGGTGGTTTGAGTCGGGAGAGGCTCAGTTATTGGGTACAAACTTAGTTTAAGAGGCCATAGATAAGATCAAGATTATACAGGATCGACTTCACGCAGCTCAGTCTAGGAAAAAGAGTTACGCCGATCGTAAGGTTCGAGATGTGGCTTTCATGGTTGGAGAGAGTATACTTCGGGTATCACAATTTGGAAAGAAGGGTAAGTTGAGCCCTAGGTATATCGGGCCATTTGAGATTCTTGATAGAGTGGGGGAGGTAGCTTATAGACTTGAATTGCCTCTAGGGTTATCCTCAGTTCATCATGTATTTCATGTATATAGGCTCCGGAAATATCATGGTGACCCGTTCCACGTGTTAGATTTCAGCTCTGTCCAATTGGTCAAAGATTTGACTTATGAGGAAGAGCCGATAGCCATTCTAGACCGGCAAGTTCGTCAGTTGAGATCAAAGAGTTACCCTTCAGTTCGAGTGTAGTGGAGGGGTCAGCATGTTGAGCCAGCTACTTGGGAGTCCGAGTCGGACATGCAGAGTAGATATCCCCACTTGTTTGCCAGTTCAGGTAATTTTCTATGTTTGTTCGAGGACGAACGTTTGTTTTAGAGGTGGAGATTTTGATGACCCTTTGGGTCATCTTATAAATTAATACCTTATTCCAGGCTCACTATCCATAAAAAATACTAATTTTATTTACCTCGATTTGCGTGTGCAGTCCGGGCGTGAAACCGGAAAGCTTCTATGTGAAAATATGAAAAATAATAATTTTTGGAATTTAAAATTTGGTTTTAGTTGACTTGGTTCAAAATTTTTAGTGGACGGACCCGGATCCATGTTCTGACGATTCCGGGAGGTCTGCAATAAAATATGGGACTTGGGCGTATGCCCGGAATTGGATGCCGAGGTCCCTAGCCTTAGAAATCAATTTTTAAAAGAAATTATTTTGCTGGATTTTTAAGGAAATAAAGAAATATTAATGTTTGAACTCATTGGTATCGGGACCGTATTTTGGTTTCGGAACCTAGTACAGGTTTGTTATGATATTTAAGTCCTATATGTGAAATTTGGTGAGAATCAGAGTTGAGTTAATGTGATTCGGACGTCCGGTTGAGAAATAGTGAAATTGAAGTGTTCTTGAGAAAAATCATGAGTTTTGAGGTTAAATTCGTAGTTTTAGATGATGTTTTCGTGATTTCATCGCACGAACAAGTCCGTATGATATTTTTGACTTGCGTGCATGTTTGGTTTAGAGCCCCGAGGGATTGGGTGAGTTTCGGGTAGGCTTCGGGATGTTTTAAACTTGTAAAATCGACTGGTGCACCAGTTCTGGTGTGCCCGCACCTGCGAGCCTTTGGCCGCAGGTGCGAGTGCCTTCCCGCAGGTGCGGCGCTGGACAATGTTCCTTGTTCTACAGATGAGGACTCCCCATCGGAGGAGCGGAAACTCTTCTACAGATGCGGCCCCAAGTGCCCAGTCCCATTTCCGCAGGAGCTGCCCCCTGCCCGCACGTGCGGATGCGCAGATGCGGCCCAAGCATCGCTGGTGCAAGGGTCGGGCAGTGAGTTCACTTTAATTAGAACTCCAGTCCTTTTTCTGCATATTTTTCGAACAAAAAAGACCTAAAAGCGATTTTCAACCCACAAGTTCATCCCCAAAATGTTGGTAAACAATTCTAAACTCTTCCCTTTCAATTACCCAATGTTTTTCATCACTTTTCAATCAAAAATTAAGAATTTTCATGGTAGAAATAAGGGGTTTGGGTAGAATTAGAGAATTTTATAAAATCGAATTTTGACCTCGAATTGGGGTCGGATTTTGAAACTAACTGCATATTCGGGCTCGGGGGTGAATGGGTAAACGAAATTTTATCCGAACCCCGAGTTTGGACCAAGCGGGCCCGGGGTCGGGTTTTAACTTTTTTTGAGAAAACTTAGGAAAATAATGATTTTTCAGTAAAGTTAGTTCCTTTAGCATTAATTAATGATATTTATGATTAGATTCGAGCGAGTTAGAGGCAAATTCAAAAGGAAAAGCGGTAATTGAGCAGTGAGTGGCCTGCGAATTTGAGGTAAGTGCTCGGTTTAACCTTGACTTGAGGGAATAGGAATCTCCAACTTAATTGCTATGTGAAATTACATGTGTGTGGTGTATAGGTGAGTTGACGAGTATTTATGCACCTCCAAATTATCTGCTTAACATGACCCATTTCCCCGTTTTCAATTATTTACTTCCGGGCTTATTTGTTTCATGATCATTGATGTTTATATGTCGATTTGGATTCGTTAACTTATTGTTAAGTATTGTTTCAAGTATTTTGTAAGTGTTGGTTGTTCTCTTGATTTTGTTATGTTACATAAAGATTGAGCTGGATGTCAGTATTACGATATATATATAATTTCCGGTTGGTTTCGTTGTGAAATGATAATTGATGAAGTTTATGAGTTTTACAGCTTCTGTTTACAATTGTTGATACAATAATATTGTGAAAGGCTTGGCCTGAATTGTGAAAATTTTCGTAAATAAACTGATATGATATGTCTGGTGGGAGCAGGTTGCACGCCGCAACAAGGAGTGATAAGGGTGGACATGTGGGATCGGGTTGCACGCCGCAACTAAAGAAATAAGGGTGATATATATATATATAGGGAGGAGCAATAAAGGTGGACATGTGGGAGGAGCAATATATAGGGAGAATAATTATGTTTTACTGATTTTCAAAAATAAGGATTTGGAAAACTCCGGTTTTACTTAAAAGGTTTTCATACTCTGATTTTTACTGTGAAATTGAAACTTGGATATTTTGAGGAGTTGATTATAGCTGATATCTGAAAGGAGTTATCCGAGTTGTTTTTATTTACTGTTGCAAGTTACTAGTTATTTAGTTTATTATTATTATTATTTCTTCTTGCTTTATTATATATTATTCACAGGTTATATTGTTAATGCCCCGTCGTAGCCTCGACACTACTTCGTCGAGGTTAGGCTCAACAATTACTCAGTACATGGGGTCGGTTGTACTTATGCTACACGCTGCACTCTTTGTGCAGATCCAGGTACCGGCCAGGGTTAGGAGATTTTAGTAGCCGACCTCATCGTTCGGAGACACGAGGTAGATCTCCTGGCGTCCGCTGATTCCTGGAGTTTTCTCTTAATTTTATAGACACTGTTTTATTACATTCAAAAACAGATATATACTTCTTTTAGCCCATTATTTGTAGTATTCTTTAGAAGTTCGTATATTATGACACCAGGCCTTGGGTAGTTATATAGTTAGTTTTAGTTCGTGGTTCGTTTCATCATATCGAATATTATTCCTGATTACAATTATTGGAAATTATTAGATTTAGTTTATTTTAAATTATCTCATTGTGCTTAAGTAAATATTCAAAGGAAAATGGCTAATCAAGTTCTAACATTGTCTTGCCTAGCAAGTGTGGTGTTAGGGTCCATCACGATCCCGTACATTGGAAATTCGGGCCGTGACAAGTTGGTATCAGAGCACTAGGTTGCATATGTCTCACAATTCACGAACAAGATTGATAGAGTCTGAGGGATCGGTAAAAGACGTCTGTACTTATCTCCCAGAGGCAATGAAGTTAGGAACAAACTCATTTTTTATTTCTACTCTGTCGTGCGATTCTTGGTATCTCAAATACTGATTGAACTCGTCTACTCTCTCGTAGATGGCGAGAACACGTGCTTCTTCTTCCGCTGACCAACAATCCGGTCTTCCAGCAGCAGCAGCTCCCATTAGGGGTAGAGGCCGAGGCCACGTCAGAGGCCGAGGAAGGGGCAGAACTCAACCCGTTGCTCATACTGCAGCCCCAGCTGCGGAACCCTAGATTGAGATTGATGGGGGGGCTCCAGCTCAGACCGTTTTAGCTGGACCAACTCAGGTCCTTGAGGGGTTTATTGCTGCCCCGATACTTCAGGATTCTTTGGTTCGTTTAGTGGGCCTTATGGAGAGTGTAGACCAGACTGGCGCACTCCCTGTTGCAGCAGCCGCATCTCAGGCTGGAGGAAGGGTCCAGACTCCTGTTACCCACACTCCTGATCAGACTACTCCTTCGATTCAGACCCTAGCAGCCAACCCATCTGGGATAGTTCAGACAGTTGCTGCAGCCCCGATTGCTGAGGGGGCAGCTATGACTTCCGATGCTTTATGGAGATTGGACAGGTTCATCAAGCTTTTCCCTGTTCAGTTCAATGGTGCTACTTCAGAGGATCCTTTGGAATATCTGGACAGCTGTCACGAGGTTCTTCGTAATATGGGTATTTTGGAGACCAATGGGGTCGACTTCACCGCGTTTCAGATGACTGGTTCCGCCAAGAAATGGTGGAGGTATTATTTGTTGACTATACCAGCTGGGTGACTTGCTCTAACTTGGGATCAGTTTTCTCACCTCTTTTTGGAGAAGTTTTTGCGTATCACTACCAGAGAAGAGAAGCGTCGTTAGTTTGAGCGTCTTCAGCAGGGCGACATGACAGTTACCCAGTATGAGAATCGTTTTGTGGATTTGGCTCGGCATGATTTTCTTCTATTTCCCACAGAGAGGGAGATGGTTAGGAGATTTATTGAGGGCCTTGATGTCACGACCCAACCTATGGGCCGCGACGGGCACCAGCTACCTTACTCAACCGAGTACCAACGTAACATATCTTTCTTATCGTACTATCATGGGTAAATGGACCAAAAGAGTCGTCATGAGATAACTAGAATAAAATATAAGTGCATACTAGACATAGAATGACCCAACATTATATAAAAACTTATACATGTGACGTACGAGCCTATAAGGCTGACATGATCATTTGTAAACTCAAAACATAGGCCGACAAGGCCATACAAGTATCCATATACCTGACATCTGCCTACAATCCTCTAAGACTACATAAATGTCATATAGGTCGGGACAGGGCCCCGCCATACCAGTCAATACATGTCACAATCATATTGACCAAATAGGCAACTCCGGAGCAAATGGAGTGCAACAACACCTTCCACTAAGCTGATAGCCTACTAGGAGGACTGTCAACCTATCTATCGGGATCTGCGGGCATGAAACGTAGCATCCCCAGGCAAAAAGAAGATCAATACGAATAAAGTACTGCGTATGTAAGGTAGAAAAGAATAAATAAGAACAATAATGTAAAGAGAAATATAGGAGATACAACATGTATCATCTGAGTGCCTCGAAGAGATAGTGACATGAAATGCGTGATACATATATATACATAATATTTTAAAACATCCGCCTCTGTGGGCATCATCAGCATCGTCATCATATCGTACCCGACCTCAAGAGGACTCGGTAAAAACATAACCGGCCATCATAAGGCTCCGTAGAATCATACCCGGCCACATGGAGCTCGGTAAACCCAACTGATCAGTGGTTGCACAAAAGGTGTCGTACCCGGCCGACTATAGCGTGGCTCGGTAGAGTAAAATAGATACTACATAAATGCATGCTGGACTCATGGAATCACGCTCTAAACCTTTCGGAGTGACGTAAGGTAGTTGCACCTTCGATTAACATTATGGACATCATACCATCAATATGAACTTCACTAGGACTCAAGGATCATACATACTTTCTTAGAATAACTTTATAAGGATAGAACAACATGGATAACCTTAGTTGCTAGGAGTAGATTCATTATGAAATAGCGTATCGTCTACGTTCGTTTCACTTCAGGTCATGCCAAAAGAAAGAAAGAATTGCCTTAACATACCTTTGAAATCTTCTCTCCAACCGTCAACAAAGCTCAATATGATCTTCTTACGTCCACAATGAGTAACCCGACTTCGTCGTCATCATATAAGCATTGTAACTCTCATATTTCAAAACTAATATTCTACAAGAAAATGGACAGCACCTCCCCTGTTTTTACTACATCCCATATGTTACCAAAATTCACCAAACAGCCCAAACAACAACAATATAATTCACGATAAGCTCTCTGATTAGTTCAACAATCATTTTGAGCGGCAAGCTCGATCGGAATCCGTATAACTCATATCACCCCTTATAGACTTCTTACATTAACTTAACAACATAATTAATATGATAATGAAGTAATTCATCAATTATTCTATCCTTATACCATATATTTATAACAAAGGAAACAATCAACAACTCCAACTTTCTTCAATTTGCAACTTAATTCACTAGTTCATGTCTAGTCCAACCATTTAACTTAATCAACATCAAGATAACATTAAGCACCTACAAGAAACCAATACACATACCTCCTACAGTAGCTTCAAGTTTAAATCCAAGTTATATTTAGCTTACGACAACCCTCAATGGCAATACAACACCATAGAAGTGACTTAAACTAATCCAAGTATTATCTTGTAGTTTATTATCCTAACAACTTAACCAACATACAAGAAAGCTTAAGCATAATTAATAGGCTGTTATACTCACCTTAGATAGTATCAACCACTTGAAATTTCGGCCAAACACAGCCCACAATTATCCTCAATGACACCACAACACTATAGGTGTTGTATTCTCTTCTTGAATCAACTTTTGGTGTTCAAGTTGGAGTGTAAACACTTGTAGTTCACCTTGAAAATCTAATATTTATGAAGGAGTTACTGATTATTACCTTAATAAACAAGAACCAGACAATACCTGAGGTTATTTCACTTTGAAGAACCCTCCAAAATAGCCACAAGATGAAGAACTACGATCTGGAAAGCACCATAGGGTTTCTAGCGTTGGATTCATGTTTTTATCTTAGGTTTTCACCCTAGAATCATGGAGGAACCATTGGAGAGCATTTAGGAGGGTTTAGGAACTGTTTTTGACAATAAAAACGAGTGAAAACTATTTAGAATTGACTTACATACAAGTTGGAGTTTACACCGACTTTGTGGGTCCCATGGGAGCTGCTTTGCGCAGTCTCGCAAAAATGCGAATATCTCTCTACTTCGATGTTGTATTGATGAACGGTTAAATGAGTTAGGAACTATACTCGTAGATATTCAATTTGGTAGGTAGATCATCCCCTAATTCCAAGTATATTGGGAGAAAATATCAACTACATTTGACCTAATTTCCAGCACATTATGAATGTAACTTGTGAAGACCTTTGCTAACTTTTGTTCCACAACTTGCTTGACTTCAAAACGTAGCACACGACTATCATACGGAAAAAATAAATCAAAGCATAACCTCCTTATCATGTTAAGAACCATAGTCTCACCCTAAAGTACATGTTATAACATTCCTAACTTGTCGACTTTCGACGAAACTTATTTTCTTCAATTGGTTTAGCTTCTAAGATTTCCAACCCTCTTGGTACTCATTATTCATGATCTTAAATATTTGTAACCTCCAAGGTAACATGATTAGCTTACTTTATATGCTTCCAAATATAGTCTTATTTCTGAGCTTACATCAATTGACTTACAACGTATTCTCATGTACGAAAACATGGGGTGTAACACTTGCCTAGCCCATCAGGTTGCAGATGGATAAGGAGACAGGGACTAAGATTCAATTTCAGGATGCGGCCAATGTGGCCAAGAGAGTTGAGACGGTTCTCGGGATGGGAGTTCAGGGGTCAGACAAGAGACCTCGCCATTTTGGTAGATTTAGCGGTGCCTCGTCTGGAGACGGAGATACTCAAGGTAGAGGTCATTCTTCCCGGCCATTTAATTCAGCACTTCAGACATCCCATGGTTCCTCAGATGGTCGTGGATCTATCATGACCAAAACCAATGGGCCGCGACGGGTGCCTGAGTCCTACCTGTCAAACACCCCTAGACATGTTTCTAAAATATGAACCTGAATAACATCTGCTGAATTACGAGAACATTATACATGAGGGAAATCTGCACAAAAAGGCATACATACATATACGTACAACATACATAGGACGAGCCGACAAGGCTGCTATAGACAACTATACATCTCAAAGCTGGAAGCCGGCAAGGCCACATACTATCCAACAAGACATATTGTCTACAGACCTCTAATAGAAACATAACTGTATAAAGATGGGACTGAGACACGTCATACCCATATATATCTATATACAAACGTATCGTACCAAAATCAAAAGTAGCTCCGGATCAACTGAAGCACTCCAACTCTCGTTGATTAGGGATCCTAAGAAGGGGGACCGTCAGTTCGCCTACCTGCACCTGCGGTCATGAAATGCAGCGTCCCAGGCAAAAGGGACGTCAGTACGAATAATGTACTGAGTATGTAAGGCACCTAAATAAGTACATTAGAGACATGGAAGAAATATAGAGCACATGACTCAACCTGTAAGCTTGAATAGCTTTGTAAATCATAAATTACTTTTGGCGTCATTCATATGCATATGAATGTCATGTCGTGCATAGGTACATGTTTCATAATATCATCAGCCTCTGAGGGCATCCCATCATATCATATCGGCCACTGTGGGCAAAATCATCATTATATACCAGATGATCAGGTGGTGGTGCGTATATAATGCCATAACCTTTCCCATATCCCATATACATATATATGCATACATATATATGCGTATATAATGCCGTTTGTATATACATACATATATACGCGTATATAACACAGTTTGAACCATATTTCAGCCATTGTGGGCAACATCATCATCATATACCAACTGATCAGGTGGTGGTGCGTATATAACGCCGTAACCTTTTCCCATATCCCATATACATATGTTTAGATATATACGCGTATATAACGCCATCTGGTCATGGGTCAATGTATATATGTAGATGCATGAAATGCATATGAAATATGTCAATAAAATATCTCGGTACCTCATAGGCCACACTTCTCATTAGACACATATTACTAATATTGACAAGTGGTTATAGGGAGATCCTGAAGCGTGGAAACCACGTTCATTTCCTGAAAATTCTAGTAACTACTATTGTTACACTAGTTGTGTTCTCCTCCACTTTAAGCGTTACAATAAATTTATCTACCATGCAGAACACCAGGTGGCTCCAAGATTTCATTACAGACATCTTAGCCCAACTTCTATTTAAGACAAATGTTATCATTCCAAAAGTGTTTCAAACATATGGTAGACTAAAACCAAGATCACCAGAATATTCATAACATCTTGATAGCTTCACACCAGCTTTAATAAGTGTAGAAAGATTATGTCGATAAAGAGCTTTATTTGAATTAGAATCTGATCAACCCCAACCTCCGAAGTTAATTCTCTTGTTGAGGCTTTAAATATGCATTTAATTTAAGATCATTTCATTTGTGTTGTATGGATCATGCCAAAAAGAAAGAAGGAATAACATTAACATACCTTGAGTAGTGAAAAATTCGTATGATGTTCTTGAAAAAGGTTGCACCGTACTCTTCTAGAAACGCAAAATTTTTACGTTGCTAAAGTTTCAATAATTCTCGTTGGATTTTCCTTTTGTTTTTTCAAGAGGTAACGTTGAAAAGTTATAATATTTTCTAACTTTTTCCTTCTGATTGAAGTCCTTGTCTTTAAGATAATAGAAATGAAGGGTATTACTTACAAGTTTTTGTAATTATGAGAAATGAGGTGTATTTGTTAATGACACTTTATTTGCCACCTAACTGAAGACAATTAATAGTCATTTGGTAAAGAATTGGCATGCTTCCACGTGGGGTTTTCTTTAATCTTTATCACTTATTAGGTAATTAGGTAATGTCCCATTACCCGGTAATTATCCAATTACCGGCATAATTAAAAATTATCTCAAATTACTTAAAATTCTACTTATTTTTAATATACTTTATACATCATACTATCACGGTCATATAGTACCTTGTATGGTACTAGTCTATAAATATCGGGTATTATTGCTCGGCTCGTATTTGATCCCAAATTGGCCACTTTCAACGAAGCTCGTTTTCTTTAATTCGTATACCCCTTTATCCTTCATAAAACTTATTATTTTATTTTATTTTATTTATTTAGAAAATGTAAATATGTTAACATCAAAATTATCTCATCTCGAGTTCACTTCGGTTAACCGAAGACGAAACTTTTAACGTCGAAACGCGAGATGTGACATCCTTCCCCCCTTAGAAACATTCGTCCTCGAATGTTTAACCTTTTGGGATTTATATAACCTTGGTAGAGTCGCCCTTATAACAATTCTACTACCAACTCTTCTTGTAGAAACCCAGTAATTTAACGCCATATAGGACCACAATCATTAATAACGACGATGGCCTCACATGACCAATAACAATAGCTAGCACAAAAGTTCGTACACGTACCTTGAGGTTATGATGTCTCAGTCAGACCCTTCTCTGGAAGAGGAAATAGGTAGGGATATCTAGACTTCATGTCTTCCTCGGCCTCCCAAGTCATTTCTTCCACATTGTTGTTCCTCCAAAGTACTTTCACGGAGGCTACCTCCTTATTCCGTAGCTTGCGAATTTGTCGTTTTAGGATGGCAACAGGAATTTCCTCATATGAAAAGTCCTCTGTAATCTGTACATCATTCATGGGCGCCACTCGGGTAGGATCGCCAATGCACTTCCGTAACATAGATATGTGAAAAACTGGATGGACAGACCCCAACTCTGAGGGCAATTCTAACTCATAAGCTACTTGGGCAACTCTCTGAATGATCGTATAAGGCCCAATATATCGTGGGCTAAGGTTTCCTTTCTTTCCAAACTTCATCACACCCTTCAAAGGTGACACTTTTAAGAATACCCAGTCATCACCCTCAAACTCTAAATCTCGTCGCCGCACGTCCGAATATGACTTCTGACGACTCTGAGCCGTCAATAGTCGATCCCCGATAAGCTTTACTTTTTCTATGGCTTGTTGAACCAGGTCTGGCCCATGTAATCCAGATTCTCCAACATCGAACCACCCTATAGGCGACCTACACTTCCGTCCGTAAAGAGCTTCGTTTGGGGCCATCTGAATGCTGGAACGGTAGCTATTATTATATGCGAACTCAATAAGCGGCAGATGATCATCCCAACTACCTTTGAAGTCTATCACACAAGCTCTAGTGTTTGAATAGTACGCTCAGGATGGGCGAAGCTACATGTTATAGAGGGTGGTCAATTGACCACCCTTCGTCGGAAAATTACACCGAGTATATAGGTAAAATATTAAATTTTAGAGGTATATAACATATATTGAACACTATTTCTCGGAGTATTTTTTTCACTTCTTTCAGGTTTGAACACGCTTGAGTAAATTCCTGGTTTCGCCACTGACGCTCAGCCTGTCTATCTGTCTAGGGATGAAATGTTGTACTAAGACTTACTTGAGTCCCTAATCCTTTTTGGAAGGACCTCCATAAGTTAGCTGTAAATTGAGCTCCTCTATCCGAGATAATAGATACAGGGACACCATGCAGTCGTGCTATTTCCTTGATATAAAGTTTCACATAGTCTTATGAGGAATATGTAGTTCTAACGGGCAGAAAATGGGCTGATTTTGTAAGCCTATCAACAATCACCCATATCGAATCGAACTTATGCTGGGTACGAGGTAAGCCTACGATGAAGTCCATATTGATTATCTCCCATTTCCAAGTCGGAATCTTCATAGCCTGCAAAAATCCACCGGGTTTTTGATGCTCAATCTTAACCTTCTGATAGTTAGGACACTGGGCAACAAATTCTGCTATATCCTTTTTCATTCCGTCCCACCAATATATTTCCCTGATGTCATGATATATCTTTGTTTCTCCTGGATGGATAGAATAATGAGAATAATGAGTTTCTCCCATAACCAGCCGACGCAGTCCTGCAACATTAGGCACACACAATCGCCCTTGATATTTGAGGACTCCATCTTCTGTAATTTCAAATGGTGTCTTCTACTTCTAAAGGGTGGTGTCCTTATAACGAACTAACACATGATCCTCGTATTGGCATTCCTTTACTTCAGCTACTAAAGAGGATGTTGTCGTATCTTGAATAGTAATTCCAATATCACCTGAATCCAGTAATCGAACTCCAAGACTAGCTAGTTGATGAACCTCACGAGATATTCCCCTCTTTTCTGGATGCAAATACGATAGGCTACCCATAGATCTACGACTGAGGGCATCAGCTACTACATTCGCCTTCCCAGATGGTATAAAATTTCAACGTCATAGTCTTTAAGTAGCTCCAACCATCTCCTTTGACGTAGATTCAATTCCTTTTGCTTGAATATGTAATGGAGGCTCTTATGATCCGTATAGAAATCAACATGAATGCCATACAAGTAGCGCCTCCACATCTTTAGTGCATGAATCACCGTAGCTATTCTAAATCGTGGGTCGGGTAGTTCTTCTCGTGCTTTCTTAGTTGTCTAGAAGCATAAGCGACAACCTTACCATACTGCATCAGCACACAACCCAATCCAATGCCTGAAGCATCGAAATATATAACATAACCATCGGTCTCTTCTGGGAGCATTAGAACCGGTATTGAATTTAACCTATCCTTTAATACCTGGAAACCCCGTTCGCAAGCATCAGTCCATTGAAACTTTGCTCCCTTCTGAGTCAACTTTGTTAAAGGTGCTGAAAGGGAAGAAAATCCTTCCACAAATCTCCTGTAATAACCCGCCAATCTAAGAAAGCTACGAACCTCCATCGGTGTTGTGGGCCTAGGCCAAGTCTTTACTACTTCAATCTTTTGTGTATCCACCCGGATGCCTTTACCCGAAATGATATGCCCAAGGAAAGTTACAGAGTTCAACCAGAATTCACACTTAGAAAATTTTTCATACAACTTCCATTCTTGTAAAGCTCTGAGCACAGTACGCAGATGACCAGCATGCTCATCCTCTCAACGAGAATATACCAATATACCGTCAATAAATACAATTACAAACATATCTAAGAAAGGCCTGAACACACGGTTCATCAAATCCATGAATACTGTTGGGGCATTGGTCAGACCGAACGACATAACCCGAACTCAAAGTGCCCATATCTAGTCCTGAATGTTGTCTTCGGAATATCTTCATCCTTAACCCTTACCCGATGGTACCCGGACCTCAAGTTTATCTTTGAAAAGCACTTGGCACCTTGCAACTGATCAAATAAGTCGTCAATCCTCGAGAGCGGGTACTTATTCTTGATCGTCACCTTATTCAGTTGCCTATAATCAATAGATATTCGTAAGGAACCATCTTTCTTCCTTACAAACAACACAGGTGCTCACCTCGGTGACGTACTAGGTCTGATAAAACTTTTTTCAAGCAAGTCCTTTAGTTGTTCTTTCAACTCTTTCAGCTCTGTGGGGGCCATTCTATAGGGAGGAATAGATATTGGGTGAGTATCTGGTAGTAGGTCAATAGAAAACTCAATTTCTCGCTCTGGTGGGAGACCTGGAAGTTCATCAGGAAAGATATCCGGAAACTTATTTACCACAGGGATGGACTAAATGGTTGGTGACTCTACTTCCACATCCGGAACCCGAACTAAGTGATGAATACAGCCCTTTCTGATCATCTTCCTTGCCTTGATATAGGAAATGAATCTTCCTCTCGGCGAAGCCGTATTACCTTTCCATTCCAAAACAGGCTCCCTTGGAAATTGAAATCGGACTATCTTTGATCTACAATCAATGTTGGCATGACAATAAGCCAACCAATCCATACCCATTATAATATCAAATTCTACCATATCTAACTTGATTAAGTCTGCTACAGTAGGTCGACCATGAACTATTATTATACAACCCCTATATACCTGCTTAGTTATCACCGAATCCCCAACATGGGTATATACCTCAAAAGGTTTAACCAACTCAGGTTTTATTTCAAACTTACTAGGAACTAATGGAGTAACATATGATAAGGTGGAACCTGGATCAATCAGTGCATATACATCATAGAGGAGACTGATAATATACCTGTAACAACATCAGGCGATGACTCTTGGTCCTGTCGTCCTGCCAACGCATAAATGCAGTTCTGAGGTCTGCTCGAGCTAGATGCTCCGCCTCTGCCTCTACCACGACTCATTGGTGCACGGGGACCTTGCCCAGGGGGGCGTACTGATGATGACGATCCAGCTACAGATCCTGCTGGTTGAGCTACGCTTGCATCACCTCTCATTGGGCATTCCCTCATAACGTGGCCCGGATAACCACAAGTATAACAAACACCTAATCCCATACGTCATTGTCCGGTATGCTTCTTACCACATTGAGTACATCGTGGAAAGGGTGGCCTCATCTGATTTGACTCACCCCTATACTGAGAACCTGAGGCCCTAAAATTCTGACCAGGCCCTGAATATGTAGAATGATCAAATATCTTATTGCCAAACTGAGGGGGCGCGCTAGCCGAGGGATGGGATGGATATCTCGAGTACTGCTACCTCTGACCACCTCGAAACTCACCAGAAGGACCTGAAGACCTCGCTCTCTTATTCTGGGCCCTATCATGCTCACAGTCGGTCCTCTGTTTCTGTTTACGCTCCTCTACACCCTGAGCGTATGACTGCATACGAGAAATATCCATGTCTGGATGAAGTGAAACCGACATACAATCATTAAGAAATTGAGGCTCTAATCCCATCACGAACCGATGAACCCGATCCTCCATCTTAGATACAATAGTGGGAGCATACCTAGACAACGAATCAGACTGAAGACTGTACTCCCGAACAATCATGTTTCCCTGCCGAAGGGTCAAGAACATATCAACTCTGGCTCGCCTAAGCTCTGGTGGAAGATAATGACAAAGAAAAGCTTCTGTAAACTCCTGCCATACCGCTGGAGGGGCATTCTTACCTCTGGACAATTCCCAAGACTCGTACCAATTAACTACAACATCTCGGAGTCTATAGGAAGCTAGCTCAACTGACTCCATCGCAGTCGCCTTCATTACCCGTAACATCCTCTACACTCTATCAATAAATACCTAAGGGTCCTAATTCGGGTCTGCTCCAGTGAATACCGGAGGGTCTAAATTAATAAAGTCACAAACCCTCGCACTCACAGTCCTATCTGCGTGACCGATACCTGTTTCCTGACGCCGAGCCTGTGCGGCTACTAATCGGGTCAATAACTGAACAACATCTCTCATCTCCTGACCTGGCGCATCCGGCTGAGGTGCTGAATATACAGGGGTAGGCGCTGAAGCTGGTGCCCTTCTAGAAAAGGCGGGGTATGTGAAGTCTGAGATGGAACCTCACCATGAGATTCTCCCCGAGCCCTGGTAACTCGTGGCGCTCGACTAGTAGTCTCACCAGCCACGGACTTTCCCTTCTGGGCAGCCGTACTCTTTGGGGGCATTGCTGACAATATAATGTATCATTAGGAACATGAATTCTTGTATTGCACGACCTGAGATAAAAAGAAAGGATAACATCCTATATGTCTTGTAGCCTCCTGTTTATAAGTGTGGTGCACAACACACCTATAAACAAGACTCTACTAGACACGGTCTGTAGACAACCCTAGGACAGAACTGCTCTGATACCACTTCTGTCATGACCCAAACCGATGGGCCGCGATGGGTGCCTTAGTCCTACCTGTCAAACACCCCTAGACATGTGTCTAAAATATGAACCTGAATAACATCCGCTGAATTAGGAGAACATTATGCAGGAGGGAAATCTGCACTAAAAGGCATACATACATATATGTACAACATACATAGGACGAGCCGACAAGGCTGCTATAGACAACTATACATCTCAAAACTGGAAGCCGGCAAGGCCACATACTATCCAACTAGACATACTGTCTACAGACCTCTAATAGAAACATAACTGTATAAAGACGGGACTGAACCACGTCATACCCATATATATATCTATATACAAACGTATCTTACCAAAATCAAAAGTAGCTCCGGATCAAGTGGAGCACTCCAACTCTCACTGATCAGAGATCCTAAGAAGGGGGACTGTCAGTTCGCCTACCTGCACCTGCGGGCATGAAATGCAGCGTCCCCAGGCAAAAGGGACGTAAGTACGAATAATGTGCTGAGTATGTAAGGCACATAAATAAGTACATAAGAGACATGGAAGAAATATAGAGCACATGACTCAACCTGTAAGCCTGAATAGCTTTGTAAATCATAAATTACTTTTAGCGTCATGCATATGCATATGAATTTCATGTCGTGCATAGGTACATGTTTCATAATATCATCAGCCTCTAAGGGCATCCCATCATATCATATCGGCCACTGTGGGCAAAATCATCATCGTATACCAGCTGATCAGGTGGTGGTGCGTATATAACGCCATAACCTTTCCCATATCCCATATACATATATATATATATATACATACATATATATATGTGTGTATATAACGCCATTTGAATATACATACATATATATGCGTATATAACACCGTTTGAACCATATTTCAGCCACTGTGGGAACCATCATCATCATATACCAGCTGATCAGGTGGTGGTGCGTATATAACGTTGTAACCTTTTCCCATATCCTATATACATATGCTTACGTATATACGCGTATATAATGCCATCTGGTCATGGGTCAATGTTGCATATGTAGCATGAAATGCATATGAAATACGTCAATAAAATATCTCGGTACCTCATAGGCCACACTTCTCATTAGACACATATTACTAATATTGACAAGTGGTTATAGGGAGATCCTGAAGCGTGGAAACCATGTTCATTTCCTGACAATTCTAGTAACTACTATTGTTACACTAGTTCTGTTCTCCTCCACTTTAAGAGTTAAAATAAATTTATCTACCATGCAGAACACCAGGTGGCCCCAAGAAGTTGGCTAAGATGTCTGTAATGGAATCTTGGGGCCACCTGGTGTTCTGCATGGTAGATAAATTTATTTTAACTCTTAAAGTGGAGGAGAACAGAACTAGTGTAACAATAAGTTAAAATAAATTTATCTACCATGCAGAACACCAGGTGGCCCAAAGATTCCATTACAGACATCTTAGCCCAGCTTCTATTTAAGACAAAAGTTATCATTCCAAAAGTGTTTCAAACATATGGTAGACTAAAACCAACATCACCAGAATATTCATAACATCTTGATAGCAGCTTCACACCAGCTTTAATAAGTGCAGAAAGATTATGTCGACAAAGAGCTTTATTTGAATTAGAATCTGATCAACCCCAACCTCCGAAGTTAATTCTCTTGTTGAGGCTTTAAATATGTATTTAATTTTAGATCATTTCATTTGTATCGTATGGATCATGCCAAAAATAAAGAAGAAATAACCTTAACATACCTTGAGTAGGGAAAATTCGTATGATGTTTTTGAAAAAGGTTGCACCGTACTCCTCTAGAACCGTAAAATTTTACGTTGCTAAAGTTTCAATAATTCTCGTCGGATTTTCCTTTTGTTGTTGCAAGAGGTAACGTTGAAAAGTTATAAGATTTTCTAACTTTTTCCTTCTGATTGAAGTCCTTGTCTTTAAGATATGAACGGTATTACTTACAAGTCTTTGTAATTATGAGAAATGAGGTGTCTTTGTTAATGACACTTTATTTTCCACCTAACTAAAGACAATTAATAGTCATTTGGTCAAGAATTGGCATGCTACCACGTGGGGTTTGGTGTGGTTTTCTTTAATCTTTATCCCTTATTAGGTAATTAGGTAATGTCCCGTTACCCGGTAATTATCCAATTACCTGCATAGTTAAAAGTTATCTTAAATTACTTAAAGTTCTACTTATTTTAATATA
Source organism: Nicotiana knightiana (assembly GCA_005239525.1). NCBI lineage: Eukaryota > Viridiplantae > Streptophyta > Magnoliopsida > Solanales > Solanaceae > Nicotiana > Nicotiana knightiana. Next base: position 22,675 of record ML422844.1, on the reverse strand, counting down.
CTTTATACATCATACTATCACAATTATATAGTACCTTGTATGATACTAGTCCATAAATATCGGGTATTACCGCTCGGCTCATATTTTATCCCAAATTGGCCACTTTCAACAAAGCTCGTTTTCTTTAATTCATATACCCATTTATCCTTCATAACATTTATTATTTTATTATTATTTTTTTAAAAAACGTAAATATGTTAACATCAAAATGATCTCATCCCGAGTTCACTTCGATTAATCGAAGATGAAACTTTTAACGTACAAAAATGCGAGATGTTACAAGATCTTACTTGCCTTATTCTGATCAGTCAACCCATATCAGAGCACCTCCTCTTCAGAGTTATTATCGTGGTCAGTCGGTTCGTCAAGGTCAACCTCAGTATCATGATGGGTGTTATGAGTGTGGTGAGTATGGGCACATTCGGAGATCTTGTCCGAAATTTTTGGTTAATCAGCCTTAGTACCAAAATTCTCGTGCTTTAGTTCCGGCACCAGCTGCAGCACCACCTGCCCAGCCAGCCAGGGGTAGGGGTTAGGTAGTCAGAGGTAGAGGTCAGAATGTTAGAGGTGGAGGTCAACATGCTAAAGGTGGAGGCCAGCCCGCTAGAGGTGGCGGCTAGCCCGTTAGTGGTGGAGGACCACCTGTCAGGGGTCCTCCCGGTGACGCATTTCAGGGTGGTGAGGCCCAACCCCGATTATATGCATTTCCATCCAGACCCGAGTCGGAGTCCTCTGATGTAGTTATCACATATACCATTTCAGTTTGTAATAAAGATGTTTCAGTTTTGTTTGATCCGGGGTCTACTTATTATTCGGTGTCATCCTATTTTTCCTTGTATTTGGTTGTGCCCCAAGAGTCCTTGAGTGTCCATGTTTATGTGTCAACGTCGATGGGGGACGCTATTGTTGTAGATCGTGTATATCGTTCGTGCGTAGTCATTATTGAGAGTCTTGAAACTAGTGTAGACCTTTTGCTTCTTGACATGGTCGATTTTGATATCATATTGGGCATGGATTGGTTGTCACCTTATTATGCCATCTTGGACTATCACGCCAAGACAGTTACTTTAGCTTTGCCGAGATTGCCTCGGTTAGAATGGAAAGGGACTCCTGGTCATTCTCCCAGCAGAGTGATTTCTTATGCCAAGGCTCATCGCATGGTTGAAAAGGGATGTTTGGCTTATTCGACTCATACCTGTGATCATGATGCCGAGGTCTCTTCAATAGAGTCAGTGCTATTGTTCGGGAGTTTCTCGAAGTGTTTCCTGCAGGCCTGTCGGGGATGCCACCCGACAGGGATATTGATTTTTGTATTGATGTTGCTCTGGGCACTCAACCCATTTCTATTCCTCCATACCAGATGGCCCCGCCAGAATTGAAAGAATTGAAAGAACAATTGCAAGACCTGCTTGATAAAGGTTTTGTCAGGCTTAGTGTCTTGCCTTGGGGTGCACCGGTTTTGTTCGTAAAGAAGAAGGATGGATCGATGAGAATGTGTATAGATTACCGGCAGTTGAATAAAGTTACTATAAAAAATAAGTATCCATTGCCGAGAATTGATGATTTATTTGATTAGCTTCAGGGTGCCAGTGTGTTTTCGAAAATTAATCATAGATCGGGCTACCATCAGTTGAAGATTAGGGAGTCCGATGCTTCTAAAACAACCTTTCGGACAAGGTATAGACACTATGAATTTTTGGTGATGTCTTTTGGCTTGACTAATGCCCCAACAACCTTTATGGATTTGATGAATGGAGTTTTCAAGCCATATCTGGATTACTTCGTAATTGTGTTCATTGACGATATTCTTATATACTCCCGCAGTCGGGAGGAGCATGAGCAGCACCTCCGTATAGCACTCCAGACTTTGAGGGATAATCAGTTGTATGAAAATTTTTCAAAGTGTGAATTCTGGTTAGATTCAGTAGGTCACATCATATTAGCAGAGGTATTCAGGTAGATTCTAGAAAGATAGAGGCAGTCAAGAACTGGCCTAGACCCACTTCAGCCACGAAAATCAGGAGCTTCTTAGGTTTGGCGGGATACTACCATCGTTTTGTGGAGGGGTTCTCGTCTATAGCAGTCCTGATGACGAGATTAACTCAGAAGGGTGGCTCATTTAAATGGTCGGATGAGTGTGAGGCGAGCTTCCAGAAGCTCAAGACAGCATTGACTCCAACATCGGTATTGGTGTTACCATCAGGTTCAGGATCTTTCACGGTATATTGTGATGCTTCCCGTGTTGGGTTGGGAGCGGTATTAATGCAAGAGGGCAGGGTGATATCATATCTCGGCAGTTAAAGATTCACGAGAAGAATTATCCTGTCTATGACTTAGAGTTGGCAGACATTGTTAATACATTGTAAAATATGGAGGCACTATCTTTTTGGCATGCCATGTGAGGTTTACACAAATCATCGTAGCCTCCAATACTTGTTCAAGCAAAAGGATATTAATTTGAGATAGAGGAGATGGCTAGAGTTATTGAAAGATTATGATGTCACAATATTGTATCATCCAGGAAAGGCCAATGTGGTGGCCGATGCATTTAGTAGGAAAGCAGTAAGTATGGGCAGCCTTGTATGTATTCCAGTTGGTGAGAGACCATTAGCTTCAAATATTCAGATGTTGGTTAATCAGTTCGTGAGGTTGGATATTTCGCCCAGCCATGTTCTAGCTTGTACAGTTGCTCGGTCTTCCTTATTCGAGCGTATCAGAGATCTGCAGGACGATGACCCGCACTTGATGGTCCTTAGGGACACCGTTTGGCACGACGGTGCCAAGAAGGTTACATTTGGAGATGATGGCGTTTTGAGGATGCAGGGTCGTATATATGTGCCTAATGTTGATGGCCTTCATGAGTTGATTCTTGAAGAAGCTCACAGTTCTAAGTATTCTATTCACCAGGTGCTGCCAAGATGTACCAGGACCTGCGGCAGCACTACTGGTGGCGAAGGATGAAAAAAGATATTGTTGCTTGTGTGGCTCGTTGTTTGAATTTCCAACAGGTGAAATATGAGCATCAGAGACCCGGTGGTTTACTTCAGCAGATAGCGATTCCTGTGTGGAAGTGGGAGCATATCACTATGGACTTCGTTGTTGGACTCCCATGGACTCAGAGGAAGTTCGACGCCATTTGGGTTATTGTGGATAGGCTGACTAAATCAGCACATTTCATTCCAGTGGCAAGTGCTTACACTTCGGAGCGGTTTGGAGAGATATATGTTCGAGAGATTGTTCGCCTTCATGGTGTGCCCGTGTCTATCATTTTTGATCGAGGTATGCAGTTTAGCTCGCACTTTTGGAGGGAAGTTCAGCGAGAGTTAGGTACCCGAGTTGAGTTGAGCACAACATTTCATCCTCAGACGGACGGGCAGTCTGAGCTTTTTATTTAGATTCTAGAGGATATGCTCCGCGCTTGTGTTATTGACTTTGGAGGTTCTTGAGATATATTCTTGCCGTTAGAGGAGTTTGCCTACAATAATAGTTATCAGTCGAGCATTCAGATGGCTCCCTATGAGGCGTTATATGGTAGACGGTGTAGATCGCCAGTTGGGTGGTTTGAGTCAGGAGAAGCTCGGTTATTAGGTACAGACTTAGTTCAAGAGGCCTTAGATAAGGCCAAGATTATACAGGATCGACTTCGTGCAGCTCAGTCTAGACAAAAGAGTTATGCCGATCATAATGTTCGAGATGTGGCATTCATGGTTGGAGAGAGAGTATTACTTCGGGTATCACCCATGAAGGGTGTTATGAGATTTGGAAAGAAGGGTAAGTTGAGCCCTAGGTATATCGGGCCATTTGGGATTCTTGATAGAGTGGGGGAGGTAGCTTATAGACGTGCGTTACCTCCACGGTTATCCTCAGTTCATCCTGTATTTCATGTATATAGGGTCCGAAAATATCATGGTGACCTGTCCCACGTGTTAGATTTCAGCTTTGTCCAATTGGGCAAAGATTTGACTTGAGGAGGAGCCGGTATCCATTCGAGACCCAGGTTCATCAGTTGAGATTAAAGAGTTACCCTTAAATTCGAGTGCAATGGAGGGGTCAAGCTGTTGAGGCAGCTACTTGGGAGTCTGAGTCGGACATGCAGAATAGATATCTCCACTTGTTTGCCAGTTCAGGTAATTTTCTATGTCCGTTCAAGGACGAACTTTTGTTTTAGAGGTGGAGATTGTGATGACCCAAAGGGTCATCTTATAAATTAAGACTCCATTTCAGGCTCATTAGCCTTAAAAAGACTAATTTTATTTACCTCGATTTGTGTGCACAATTCGGGCGTGAAACCGGAAGCTTCTATGTGAAAATATGAAAAATAATAATTTTTGGAATTTAAAATTTGGTTTTAGTTGTCTTGGTTCAACATTTTTAGTGGACGGACCCAGATCCGTGTTCCGACGATCCTGAGAGTTCCGCAGTAAAATATGGGACTTGGGCGTATGTCCGGAATTGGATTCCAAGGTCCCTAGCCTTAGAAATTAATTTTTGAAAGAAAGTTTTTTGCTGGATTTTTAAAGAAATAAAGAAATGAATTAATGTTTGAACTCATTGGTATCTGGACCGTATTTTGGTTCCGGAGCCCGCTACAGGTTTATTATGATATTTAAGTCCTATCTGTGAAATTTGGTGAGAATCGGAGTTGAGTTGACGTGATTCGGACGTCCGATTGAGAAATAGTGAAATTGAAGTGTTCTCGAGAAAAATCATGAGTTTTGAGGTTAAATTCGTAGTTTTAGATGTTATTTTCGTGATTTGTTCGCACAAGCAAGTCCGTATAGTCTTTTTTGACTTGCGCAAATATTTGGTATAGAGCCCCGAGGGCTCGGGTGAGTATCCAGTAGGCTTCGGGATGTTTTAAACTTGTAAAATCTGCTTGTACACCAGTTCTGGTGTGCCCGCACCTGCGAGCCTTTGGCCGCAGGTGCGACTGCCTTCCCACATGTGCGGCCCTGGCCAGTGTTCCTTGTTCCGCAGATGCGGACTCCCCATCGCAGGAGCGGAAACCCGTCCGCAGATGCGGCCCCAAGGGCCCAGTCCCATTTCCGCAGGAGCGGTCCCCTGCCCGCACGTGTGGATGCGCACATGCGGCCCAAGCACCGCATGTGCGAGGGTCGGGCAGTGATTTCACTTTAATTACAACTCCAGCCCCTTTTCTTCATATTTTTCGAACTAAAAAGACCTAGAAGCGATTTTCAACCCACAAGTTCATCTCCAAAGTGTTGATAAACAATTCTAAACTCTTCTCTTTCAATTACCCAATGTTTTTCATCACTTTTCAATACAAAATTAAGAATTTTCATGGTAGAAATTAGGGGTTTGGGTAGAATTAGAGAATTTTATAAAAAAAGAATTTTGACCTCGAATTGGGGTCGGATTTTGAAACTAATTGCATATTCGGGCTCGGGGGTGAATGGGTAAACGGAATTTGGTCCGAACCCCGAGTTTGGACCAAGCAGGCCCAGGGTCGGGTTTTAACTTTTTTTTTTAGAAAACTTAGAAAAATAATGATTTTTCAGTAAAGTTAGTTCCTTTAGCATAAATTAATGATATTAAACTAATTATGATTAGATTCGAGCTGGTTAGAGGCAAATTCAAAAGGAAAAGCGGTAATTGAGCAGTGAGTGGCCTGCGAATTTAAGGTAAGTGCTTGGTTTAACCTTGACTTGAGGGAATAGGAATCCCCAACTTAATTGCTATGTGAAATTACATGTGTGTGGTGTATAGGTGAGGTGACGAGTATCTATGCACTTCCAAATTATCTGCTTAACATGAACCCTTTCCCCGGTTCCAATTATTTGCTTCCGGGCTTAATTGTTTCATGATCATTGATGTTTATATGTCGATTTGGATTCGTTAACTTATTGTTAAGTATTGTTTCAAGTATTTTGGAAGTGTTGGTCGTTCTCTTGATTTTGTTATGTTACATGAGGATTGAGCTGGATGTCAGTATTACGATATGTATATAATTTCCGGTTGGTTTCGTTGTGAATTTATAATTGATGAAGTTTATGATTTTTACACTTATGTTTGCAATTGTTGATACAAAAATATTGTGAAAGGCTTGGCCTGAATTGTGAAAGTTTTCGTAAATAAACTGATATGATATGTCTGGTGGGAGCGGGTTGCACGCCGCAACAAGGAGTGATAAGGGTGGATAGGTGGAATCTGGTTGCATGTCGCAACAGGAGAAATAAGGGTGATATATATAGGGAGAAGCAATAAGGGTGGACAGGTGGGAGCGGGTTGCGCGCCGCAACAAGGAGCGATAAGGGAGAACAATTATGTTTTACTGATTTTCAAAAACAAGGATTTGGAAAACTCCGGTTTTATTAAAAAGATTTTCATACTCTGATTTTTACTGTGATTTAAATTGAAACTTGGAAATTTTGAGGAGTTGATTATAGCTGATATCTGAAAGGAGTTATCCGAGTTGTTTTTATTTACTGTTGCAAGTTACTAGTTATTTAGTTTATTATTATTATTTCTTCTTGCTTTATTATATATTGTTCACAGGTTATATTGTTAATGCCCCGCCGTAACCTCGTCACAACTTCGTCGAGGTTAGGCTCAGCACTTACTCAGTACATGGGGTCGGTTGTACTGATACTACATGTTGCACTCTTTTGTGCAGATTCAGGTACCGGCCAGAGTTGGGAGATTTTAGTAGCTGACCTCATCGTTCGGAGACACGAGGTAGATCTGCTGGCGTCCGCAGATTTGTGGAGTCTTCTCTTAATTTTATAGACACTATTTTATTACATTCAAAAACAGATATATACTTCTTTCAGCCCATTATTTGTAGTATTCTTTAGAAGTTCGTGAATTTTGATACCATACCCTAGGTAGTTATATAGTTAGTTTTAGTTCGTGGTTCGTTTCATCATATCGAATATTATTCTTGATTACAATTATTGGAAATTATTAAATTTAGTTTATTTTAAATTGTCTCATTGTGTTTAAGTAAATATTCAAAGGAAATTGGCTAATCAAGTTCTAACATTGGCTTGCCTAGCAAGTGTGGTGTTAGGCTCCATCACGATCTCGTGGGTTGGGAATTAGGGTCATGACAAGTTGGTATCAGAGCACTAGGTTGCATAGGTCTCACAATTCAGGAACAAGCTTGATAGAGTCTGAGGGATCGATACGGAGACGTCTGTACTTATCTCCCAAAGGCTATGAAGTTAGGAAAGAACTCAGTTCTTATTTCTACTCTGTCATGCGATTCTTGGTATCTCAAACACTGATCGAACTCTTCTACTCTCTCGCAGATGGAGAGAACACGTGCTTCTTCTTTCGCTGACCAACAATCTGGTCTTCCAGCAGCAACAACTCCCATTAGGGGCAGAGGCCAAGGTGGGGGCAGGACTCAGCCCGTTTCTCAAACTGCAGCCCCAGCTGCGGAGCCCCAGATTGAGATTGATCGGGGGGCTCCAGCTCAAACCATTCCAGCTGGACCAGCTCAGGTCCCAGAGGGGTTTATTGCTACCCCGGTACTTCAGGATGCTTTGGTCTGATTAGTGGGCCTTATGCAGAGTGTAGCCCAGACTGGTGCATTCCCCATTACAGCAGCCGCATCTCAGGCTGGAGGAGGGGTCCAAACTCATGTTACCCACACTCCTGATCAGACTGCTCCTCCGATTCAGACCCCAGCAGCCAACCCAGTTGGGGTAGTTCAGACAGTTACTGCAGCCCCGATTGCTGAGGGGGCAGCTATGACTTCTAATGCTTTGTGGAGATTGGACAGGTTCATTAAGCTTTTCCCTATTCACTTTAGTGGTGGTACTTCAGAGGATCCTCAGGAATATCTGGACAGTTGTCATGAGGTTCTTCGTAATATGGGTATTTTGAAGACCAATGAGGTCGACTTTGCCGCATTTCAGATGACTGGTTCCGCCAAGAAATGGTGGAGGGATTATTTTTTGACTAGACCAGCTGAGTCACCTGCTGTGAATTGGGATCAATTTTCTCACCTCTTTTTGGAGAAGTTTTTGCCTATCACTACTAGAGAAGAGAAGCGTCGTCAGTTTGAGCGTCTTCAGTAGGGCGGCATGACAGTTACCCAGTATGAGAATCGTTTGGTGGATTTGGCTCGACATGCTATTCTTCTATTGCCCACATAGAGGGAGAAGGTTAGGAGATTTATTGAGGGCCTTGCCCAGTCCATCAGGTTGCAGATGACTAAGGAGACAGGGACTGAGATTTCATTTCAGGATGCGGCCAATGTGGCCAGTAGAGTTGAGACGGTTCTCGGGAAGGGAGGTCAGGGGTCAGACAAGAGACCTCACCATTCCGGTAGATTTAGCGGTGCCTCGTCTGGATGCGGAGATACTCAGGGTAGAGGCCATTCTTCCGGGCCATTTAATTCAGCACTTCAGACGTCCCATGGTGCCTCAGGTGGTCGTGGCTCTTACTTGCCTTGTTCTAACCAGTCAGCCCCTATCAGAGCACCTCCTCTTTAGAGTTATTATCGTGGTCAGCCGGTTCGTCAGGGTCAGCCTCAGTATCAGGTTGGGTGTTATGAGTGTGGTGAGTATGGGCACATTCGGAGATCTTGTCCGAAATTTTTGGGTAATCAGCCTCAGTACCAGAATTCTCGTGCTTTAGTTCCAGCACCAGCTGCAACACCACCTGCCCAGCCAGCCAGGAGTAGGGTTCAGGTAGTTAAAGGTAGAGGGACGAATGTTAAGAGGTGGAGGTCAACATGCTAGAGGTGGAGGCAAGCCCTGACGCAGTTTAGGATGGTGGGGCCCAACCCCGATTATATGCAATTCCAGCTAGACCCAAGGTGGAGTTCCCCGATGCAGTTATCACAGGTACCATTTCAGTTTGTAATAAAGATGCCTCAGTTTTGTTTGATCCGGGGTCTACTTATTCTTATGTTTCATCCTATTTTGCCTCGTATTTGGTTGTGCCCCGTGGTTCCGTGAGTGTCCTTGCTTATGTGTCTACGCCGGTGGGGGATGCTATTGTTGTAGATCGTGGATATCGTTCGTGCGCGGTCATTATTGAGGGTCTTGAAACTAGTGTAGAATTTTTGCTTCTTGACATGGTCGATTTTGATGTCATATTGGGCATGGATTGGTTGTCACCTTATTATGCCATCTTGGACTATCACGCCAAGACAGTTACTTTAGCTTTGCCGGGATTGCCTCGGTTAGAATGGAAAGGGACTCCTGGTCATTCTCCCAGCAGAGTGATTTCTTATGTCAAGGCTCGTCGCATGGTTGAGAAGGGATGTTTGGCTTATTTGGCTAATATTCGTGATCCTGATGCCGAGGATTCTTCAATAGAGTCAGTGCCTACAATATTTACTGCTCAAACACCTCATGCAACGACCACTCCAACCTCTTGGTTAGAGGTGGGACTAAAAAATCATACTCTTACCTTCACAATGGAGGTGAACAACCAAGAAGTCACAATACTCATCAACAATCCGAGGGACCTTGCACAAATCTTCACGGAGGGGATGAGCCTAGGGATGGAAATTTATGGCAGGTACCATTGGTTTATGATGCAAGCTCCTTACCTTGCACCATACCAACCCCTTAACCCGCCAAAACCAATTTGGGATACCACTCATCTCTATCCAAATCTCATTCAAATGCCTTTTTACCCGCCAACGACACTAGTTCCTTCGACCCCTTGGATACAACCATACTACCTTCCCAACCCCTCTCCAATAGTGTTGGAACCATTGACACCTCCACTTCACTCACCACCAAAATCCCCACCCACCCTTCCTAATCCAGTTGCACAAGACAACGATTTTCAACACGAAGTCGCAGCAGCAATGGACTACAATAGGGAGAGTCGTCCAGTTCTAGCTTGGCTCGACGGAATCAAGGTCTTTGTCCAGAAGGAGGAATACGAAAGAAAAATTCACATCTGTTGCCCTCCAAATCTACTAAGATGCTCCCTTCGCATACGACCCACAACAAATCCATAAGTGGGAAAATATGCGATTCTAATACTCCCAACACTTCGTCTATGCCCGGGGGAGCATAACAACAACCTGGGGAGCACACAGAGCAGTCATATGCTCACCTCAGCCAATAATCATATGAATTTCATTATCTGGAACTATAGAGGAGCTTAATCTGTTGAATTCCGTCGTAATTTCCGTTCCCTTCTTGACTATCATCGTCCTTCTCTTGTGGCTCTTCTGGAAACACACTGTCTCCACCACCAAAATATGAAAGAAGAGTTTAATTTTACGGGCATGACTGAGGTGGGGGTTGTGGGCCAATCGGGAGGTATTGTAATACTATGGAATTCTGATATAATCGCCATATCCAGGTACATCCTCTCCCCTTTAAGTGGTTATTTACTGCTATATATGCTAGCACTGACTTAAAAACCAAATAACTTCTATGGAACAATCTTATGTGTTTATATGACAACTATAAGGGGCCATGGCTCATAGGGGGCGATTTCAATTAAATAACTCACGCTTCTGATAAATTTTGAGGACGAACGATAAATAATTCACGATCAAACAAGTTTCTGGATTGTATAAATTAATGCCACCTAAGTGACCTAGGTTACAAAGGTAGCCGATATACTTGGACCAACAATCGTTCCCATAGCCACAATATTCTTGAACGAATAGATCACTTTCTCGAAAATTACGACTGGATAAATCACTATCCAGGCGCTCTTGTCACACATCTTCCATGTACACATTCTAACTATTGTCCCCTTCTAATACAACTAAATTCATGCCCTTTACCTAGAAAAAAAATATTTCGCTTTGAAATAATTTGGACCTCACATCCAACTTTCCCCGTATTAGTTAACCAAGTTTGGAATAAACAACCACAACTCCTCCCAGCAATTGATCACTTCACTAAAATAGTCCAAGAGTGGAATAAATCCACTTTTGGGAATATTTTCAACCGTAAGTGTAAAATCTTAGCTCGATTAGGGGGTATTCAATCCTCAGTCAACTATCTCACTAGCATGTTCCTCCAAAATTTGGAACATCAATTACTCACTGATTTCAAGAAACTCCTTAGGCTAGAGGAGGACTACTGGAAATTAAAATCGCGTATCAACTAGTTAAATGATGGCGACCCAAACACAAAATTATTTCATTTATCAACCCTAAATCGAAGGAGACACAATCGTAACACTGCCCTACAAGATCTAGGGGGTAATTGGCTTACAGAACCACAACTCATCAAAGCCAATATTACTACTTATTACCATACACTCTTTACTACAAAATCAATTCTCTCCTACAGACACCACCCCATTCACCCTTTCAATGTAGTCACCCAGGAAGAACAACAACATTTGGATAGCCTCCTATAGGACCATGAGATCCTGAACGCCATCAATTCTTTTAAACCACTAAAAGCTCCGGGCCCGGATGGACACACCCCTATTTCTACCAAAAATATTGGAACATTGTTGGCAGCTCAGTCAAACACTTTTTAAGATAGACCCTTTGATCAATACCCCCCTTATCTGCCTAATCCCCAAAAACAAACACACTTCTTCAATATCCTAATTTAGACCCATAAGCCTTTGCAACACTATATACAAAGCTATCACAAAAATTGTCTCCAATAGGCTCAAACCAATCATGGAACACCTTATACATCCCAACCAATCTAGCTTCCAAAAAAATCGATGCGCGGCGGACAATGCAATTATTGTCTAGGAATTAATGTCTCGCTTTCAAAAAATGAAAGGCAAAACTTCTTATATGCTGCTTAAATTGGATCTTGAGACAGCTTTTGACCAACTCGAGTGGTCATTTATACATTATACACTAGTTACCCTGAACTTCCCTCCAAATTTCATCAAACTCATCACGTCTTGTATTACAACAATATCGACATCAATCATAATCAATGGAAACCCCACTGAATATTTTAACCCAACGCATGGCATTAGGCAAGGAGATCCGCTATCGCCGTATCTATTTATACTTTGTCTAGAAATTCCCTCTCAAAAAATAAATACTGCAGCAGATTATCGTGCTTGGCAACCAATCACCATACCTCCCAGAGGACCTTCAATATCCCACCTGTTTTTTGCCGACGATATTATTCTAACTGCCAAAATAACTCCCAATACATGTTACTCCATCATCAACACTATAAATCACTTCACAACCCACTCAGGCCAAACTATAAACTTCCAGAAATCAAAAATCTTCTTCTCAAAAAACTGCTCAACAAGCACCAAAACATCAGTGCTTCAACTCTTTCATATGAATGAAGGGATAAATTTTGGTAGATATTTGGGTTTCCCTATCTTTGTCAAGAAACCCTCCAAAAATGATTTTCAATTTTTTCTGGATAATTTCAAAAATAAACTTGCTGGACGGAAAACAAAATTTTTATCAAAGGCAGGTCACACTACTCTTATTCGATCTACCCTAAACCACTTACCAAATCACATTATGCAGTATATCACACTCCCTACCAATATCCTCTCTCATCTAACTCGATACTAAAGAAATTTTCTGTGGGGAACAATTCCACAAAAGAAAAAACTATATCTTATCAAATGGAATAGGGTAACCCAACCATTAGACCAAAGTGGCCTGGGCATACAAAACCTTGCCACCAAAAATCAAGCTTTACATGCAAGCCTTGCCTGGCGAATTTTTCAAAATTCAAACTAATTATGGGCACAACTATTACTCAATACATATATACGCCCAAACCGTATGAGCAAGCGATATACTTCATTTACTTGGGGGAATATCATTCGTGGATGGTCTTACTGTCGCCTGGGATATAAATGGAATCTTACCAATGGCCATCACGTCAAATTTTAGACTGATCCTTGGATAAAAAAAATTTTCCCCTTCATTATCTTTGGCCCTTTCCCACCCCAGGCAGAACACAAGTTAGTCTCTGATTACTACTATGATCACAAATGACATTTTGATAATCTACCTTTTGAAATCCCAAATGACCTCAAAACCCTCATTCGGATTATCTATATGCCTCTTTTCCACAAAAACTATGATCAGATTTTCTGGGGTCTGACCAAGGATGGCAGGTTCTCTGTCAAATCCAGCTACAAATCGCTAGCCCCACTTATCAATCATCACTACTCCTATAAAATGGATTTGGAAACTCCAAATTCCCCCCAAAATATCCTTCTTCCTCTGGTTACTTTCACATAACCGACTCCCAATTGCTACGTATCTCTCAGGATTAGGTATCATCCCCTCACATATATGTGCTTAGTGCCAAATGGCTCCAGAAACAACGACACACATTTTTCTCGAATGCCCCCGAGCTATCCAGCTGCAGGCACACCTCAAGTTAACCCATCTACCTCAATGTTCTACTCCAACTCACACTGGAACACATCAGTGTTCTACTCCAACTCACAATGACAATTCAACTTGGCTCCATAGGCTTATAAATACGCCTCTACAATTCACTCCCCATAATATTCCTACCACCATCCTCCTCTCATTTGCACTTTGGCACATATGGCATATACAGAATAAAAATACACTGGAACATAAAAATATGCCCATTAATATTTATCCGCATAGAAATCCTTGCGCGATTCATGGGATTGAAGCTTGCTGTGTACCACCAACTTACACCGATCACCATTGAAACAGACGCACACGACATCATTGGTATGTTAACTACGCCTACTATGCACTACACTAACATTCTTAATGACTGCAAGTTGTTACTTCAACAATTGGGTAGGCCTTCTATCCAACATGTCTACAGGGTGCAAAATAATATTGCAGATAGTCTAGCCAAATATGGCACGCATGCAGATGGACATAGTTGTCTATATTTTGCAACCCCATTACTTTTTGTCAGGACTCCCTACCAGGAAGATCTAGCAGGAACAGTGCACCAGAGGCTCGTTAACAAAAATAACCAAATTTTTCCCAGCTCCCTCACACAAACGACCTCTGCTCTATCTAGTTTTGGTAATACTGATGATTTGTTTAGTAATGCATCCCATGCATGGGCGCTTGTAGTACCTCCTAATATTACTAGTTTAGCTACTTTAATGCCTATGATGCATCTTGCTCCCTGTACTGATGTAATCCTTTAATTTCTATTAATATAAGTCCTTCTTCTAACAAAAAATACCTATTTATCATGTTATTTTAATTATAAAAATGATTAGATAATATCTTTATTTTTAAATATAATTTATGCTACGATAAATATACACTTATAAATTAGAAGGGGTGGAGTATAAATTAACAAAAGTTAAGAAAAAAGACCTTAAATAATGCACACAATGTTTGTAGAGAAGAAACAAGCACTTAATATGTATTGAAGAACTAGGATAATATAAAACTATACGGAGAGTTTTGTTTTAGAAAAGAAGTATTTTAGAGATAGAATACTAAATATTTTGGTCATAACCTAAAGTGCTTATAAGCTGAAATTTGATAAGTTGGGAAGACCAACTTAACTTATAAGCACTTTTAATTTTACCAAATATATACATAAGTCGAAAAGTACTTACAAACTAATTTGACGAGTTTATAAGGTTAGCCAAATACCATCTTAATGCTTTTGGCTTGTTTTGAGTATTTTAGCTTGAAAGTATTTGGCTTTAACAGTGATTTTATGCCAGCTTTTAAGAACACCCTCCTAGCGAGTGTTAACTCTCACTTTCTTCTTCATTCATCCTCCTTTTTCACGCTAACTCTCAAAGAACCCTTTTTTTTTGTACATTCAACGTACGACGATTACACATCTACTGAACCAGAAGAAGATGAGATATAGAAAGGATAAATGTGATCTGATAATTGGAGGACTAGTGTTAATTGTGAGCAGTTGGGTAATGGGAGTAAAAGGGTCGATCCATGAGTACAAGAATGAAGCTTTTATTCCTCGTTTTAATTCATTCTTCTTCCATGGTGGTAGTGAAGGTCTTTATGCTTCTAAGGTGCAAGATTCTCCCCTTCCCCTTTCTGATGACACCAATAATAAACCCCTTAATGGCAAGTCTTTCATCAGGTACCCAATTTTTGTGTTTTTCCAGTTTATACATTTGGCTATTTTTGTCAATTTTGAGAATTTATTTTTGTTTTGCAAGTTGTAGATGTAGGTGTGATCCTGAATCAAAGCTGGCTAGAAAAATTACAAGGAAGAAAATTGAGATTCTACTAGATTTGAAATGAGGATTGCAAAAGTTATTGAAAATAAGGAGATGGTTTGTGAATGCAATTTTACAAAGTGAATGAGTTAGGTAGATAAATTTATTCTGGAAAAGTATGTCCAACCAGACTTTTTAGTGTGCCAGCAAAAGTTATTGAAAATATGGGTGAAATGTACATATTATTTGCATAGCACATTTGACACTCAAAGAGATTAAGAATGCAAAGTGTGGAACACGAAAGTTACGTTAGTTAAGTAATTGGTAGGGATAAATGTTCTTCATGGAAATTATTTTCTTAAAAAAATATTTGACCTGGAAATCAATTTATGGATCATTTTTCAGAAGAAGTAACTACACATTGCAGCAGGTTTTCTCAGCCATTTATGTTAGATTACAGTAAAGTGGGAGATTTTCCATACAGGACAATAGTGTTTTATTCACCAACTGAGGAAGCTGCGATGGGTCTTTGCAAACTTCAGTCTATATATATATGTGCTATATTTAAAAAAAAAAGAACTCGCTTATTAACTTCTATTTATTACACGGTTACGTCCCCCATTCTTCCTTATCCTCGCCACTTCCCCTACAATTGTAACTTCATTACTGAAATTCTCTCCATCTATTAATCATCAGTATTGGGGTAAGGTGATTAGACATGACATGACATATCTTCAACTTACCGAGGACATGACCCTGGATAGGAGGGTATGGAGGTCAAGGATTAGGGTAGAAGATTAGTAGGTAGTCGAGGAGCGGTGTCTAACGTTCTTGAGAGTGAGAGTGAGAGTGAGAGTGAGTGAGAGTGAGAGAGAGATGGTGACAGTTTGGAGCACATATCTACTCCTCCTTCTACATATCAGTAGTATTATTATTATTCTCGTATTATCCCATTCTGCATTTCTTTATATTACCTGTTGTTTCCTTTGCGTCGGTATCTTATTATTTTGTTGTCGTTATTGTTTCTTTTCTCTAGTATTTTCAACATGGCTTCTTTGCTAAGTTTTTTTTTTCAAACTTGCTTTGTTTTTTCTTTGAGCCGAGTGTCTATCGAAAACAGCCTCTCTACCTTACACAAGGTGGGGGTAAGGTTTGCATACACACTACCCTCCCCAAACCCCACTTGGGGGATTACACTGTGTGTATCGTTATTGTTGGTAAAAGTTGATGGCATAAAATAATTCTACAAATTGTAGGGTCAGCATTAGGATAGTGTTTTGATGAGACTTTTTATGGTTAGAGATTGACAACAACTCTGAGGTGAAATAAGTCATATGGAGTAGAAGTTTGGATATTTTTAATTAGCCGAAAGTTTCAAGATGTTTTCCAGAAATAATATGTTTTGATATTTCTCCTCGCAGGACCTACTTCTTTCTCTATCTTTAATAGATTGAACTGAATTCAGTATTGTCTTTATGATGGCTGTTGTGTTTTAGAAATAGAATGTCCAATATATGTGATGAATAATTTTAGTGACTCATTGCTTTCTTGCATAATGATTTCAGGTTTGAGACAATCACCTTTAGAAGAACAAAGGAGGCTGCAAATAAGCAAAATGAGATGCAGCAGAGTACTGGAATTGTTGAAGCCATAATAGTCGAGGTCAAAGACAGGAATATGATTGGAGGATCCTATCTTAATTCCGAGGCAATATGTTGCACCCCTGCTCTTGCCAAAGATGGATCCTGCAAGGTAGGAGAGGTTATAATCCATCAGGATTCTGAGAACCCTGGGTGGCCAAAGCGGATTCAGACGTCCTTTGAAGGAAAGAATGACGAGGCTAATATGGTACTCCAGACTGTCGAGATCAACAAGACTGGAATGTATTATCTCTATTTTATGTTCTGCAATCCAGAACTCCAGGGGGCATTAATTAGTGGTAGAAGTGTTTGGAGAAACCCAGAAGGCTATCTACCTGGGAAGATGGCACCACTAATGACATTTTATGGTTTGATGTCTCTAGCGTACCTCATTCTTGGTCTCTTGTGGTTTTTACGTTTCGTACAACACTGGAAGGATATAATACAGTTGCACTATCACATTACTGCCGTGATAGGTCTTGGAATGTGTGAAATGGCTCTTTGGTATTTTGAATATGCAAATTTTAATGCCACAGGTAGCAGGCCAATGGGAATTACCATGTGGGCTGTTACCTTCAGTGCTATAAAGAAGACCGTCTCACGTTTACTTCTTCTAGTGGTTTCAATGGGTTATGGTGTTGTACGGCCCACACTGGGCGGTATAAGCTCAAAGGTACTCCTTCTGGGTGTGGTATACTTTCTAGCTTCTGAAGCCTTGGAGCTGGTTGAACATTTGGGAAATATCAATGACTTCTCCGGAAAAGCGAGAATCTTTTTGGTGTTACCCGTTGCTTTATTAGATTCCTGCTTCATTGTATGGATATTTTCCTCATTATCCAAAACTTTAGAGAAGCTTCAGGTGATGAAAACTTTCTCTCTCTGTATTCTATTAGTTAGGGATTGGTCAAAAATACTAATAAGAAATACACGATGGTTGATCAGTTTATACTGTCGTAATCTCTGCTTTCTGAATCTCTGTTTTGCTCAAACTACAAGATAATTGCATTTTCATCATAAACATACTCCTTTTCTCTTTTGAATTGTTTGGTGGATACCTGATGTCTTTAAACTCTGGTTGATGTATTACAAATGCACTTATGTTGGAGATATAGAGAATCTCAACAATTGAACTGATCTTTGACTCCATCAGAGTTCATCACTCTCTTTAAGTCTTCTTAACCCAAGGAGAAGTTTTATATAATTTCAACAGTTTATTGTCTTCATCAGAGTGTTGGTTTTGTTCAATGTGGGAGGAAAACAAAAACATCCTCGTATTGAATCTGAAGGCTTCCTTCTTTGCCCATATGTACCTCAGATCCGTAGAAGCGTGGCCAAGCTTGAACTGTACCGAAAGTTTACCAATTCTCTAGCAGTTTCAGTTCTGCTCTCTGTTGCTTGGATTGGCTATGAGGTATTCTTTATGGTTGTATTCCCTTTCTCTTTCCTCAATATTATAAGTTTCTTTTCTTGATTACTCTCTGAAATTAATATATTTGTTTATGCAGCTGTACTTTAATGCAAGTGATCCATTGAGTGAATTGTGGCGAAGAGCCTGGATTATCCCTGCTTTCTGGGCCATACTTGCGTACTTGCTTTTGACGGTGATATGCATTCTTTGGGCTCCTTCGAATAACCCAACCAGGTGAATAATCCTTGTCCCCTTCCTTTTCTTGTCAGTGCAATTAGTATAGCTTACTTCTATTGTTACTGGCTGAAGATTACTGCAAATGGATTGAGGATTAAGTACTTCTAAATGTGCTTCATGTTAGTGATGGCTATTGAATTCATTTATAAATTGAAAGCATGACTAGCTGTGAGTATGTGACTGTTGCTGTTAATCGAGTCTTTGGCTTACAGAAGAAAATGATACTGCACTGTCCATTATCAGTGAATATAAGAGATCTATATTGAGTATGCAAAGACAAAGTGCCCAGGGTAACAAATATTCATTGCCTCCAATATGTGAAGTTGGATGGAAATATAGGACTTGTTTGGAATCATGTTTTGCTGTTAATATTTATCTGTATAAATAGTTTTTGCTGAATTTGTTTTGTTTTGCACGAGTATAATAATGTGAGTTTAAAGATGTTTGTGGTTCTTTTGATATTTCTCTCCGAAATTGACAAGTTATATTAAAATGAATGAGCATTTTACTTGTTTCCAATTAGTTTGAATATGTTAATTGAAAGTAAAATGCTGTCCTTTAAGGGGCAAAACTTATATCTTAATTATTTGAAACAGAAAACGGTATCTTATAATTGAAAATTATGCACGAATAGATGGCCGTTGGAACTAATTGGAATAAAATCCTACAATATTTGCATGAGTACAGTTTCTGAATCTCCTCTTTTCCGACAGTTGAATAAGTTTATTGAAGTGAGGAAAACCAATCTGCTTATCTTGTCCAAGTTCTAATGAGATGAAACCTCTACGCCCTGCCCTAAGCAGGGAACAAAGATAATCCATTTTTTTCCGTTGGCTCTGTTTTTGTATGGTTATGGAAACAAGAACTTCTGTTGCACTTTCTTTGTTGCGGGATGTCATTAAATAAATACATGTAATGATGAATTTCATGTGCCAGTAATTATATCTGAACCATCGGCATCTTTTATGTACCTTCCCAACTCTTCTAAGATTAGGCAAGCCTAACCTGCCTTGTTTCTCTTATTTAAGGTTAAGTTTCGATGAGTTTTGATGGGTCTGTAAACATCTTTTATCCCTCTTGTTGCTGGTGGTGACTGATTTTGATTTCACAAAAGAAAAGGATTGAAACTTAGAAATCTGTCTGTTCCATTTTCATATTGTATCTTGTGATTCTCTCACTCATGCAAAGTTTTGGTTCGTCTACGAATCTGCTGGGTTAGTCCTTTATTTGGTAGATTTTTCTTAAAATAGTCTCTAATTTGGTATCTCTTCACAATTTTACAGATACGCATATTCGGGGGAGACTCTTGATGAGGAGGAGGAGGGTCTGTCCCTCACAGGCAGTGGAGTAATAGTGGGAGGAGATCTTGTGTCTAAACTGGAAAGGAAGGAGAGGAAGGCATCTATTGCAGCAGATCATGTGTTTGGGCTAGGAGAAGTTCTTGAGGAGGATAAAAGAGAATGATGCCATTCATTTCGGGTTGTTCTTTCACTCGTTCATTCATGGACACAGAAGTTTGCCCAGATAATATTTGTACCTCCTTTTCTTTTCCTGTTTTTCGTAAAAGACCAGACTGAAATACATGGCTAGTCGGATCGGAAATGCAAACAACATTGCAGGGAAGATTGGCATCTCTCTTGGCTGAAGAATAGCCGGAGAAGGCCAGCCGGTGAGCTTGGCACTGTAGTCCAGTTCTCAGAGGCAATCACAATTTTAGGCTTAGTAATTGAAACTTCAGACGCGTTGTGAAGTCAATTAGGCTCTATGCTAGTTTAGAGGATGCAGAAAGACCCTTGTGGTAGAGGATGCAGAAAGACCCTTGTGGTCAGTGATATGTGATAACCGAAGCTTCAAATTCAATTATGAATGCTTACTTATTTTGTGCTATAATACTTTTGTATTGTCACTTTCTTTTTAGGCTTGAGGTACTCGTTGCTGCAGCTCTTGGTATACCAATCTGATGAGCCTTATATGCATAACCAAGAAGGGAAAAAGGAAGCAAAAATAGCCTGCAAGAAACAAGAAATGGTAAACTTAATTTAAGCTAAAGCATCATATCATTAGTCTGCCTCATGTTTGGTTTGGTGATGATATAATAACCAAGCTGAATTTATAATAGTAAGATGGATATTGTGAAAAGTCTATATATAATAAAAGGAGAGTCAATAGCACATTATTAAGACAAGTGACATAACCACAAAAAGTCAAGTGGTATAATTAAGACAAAATAAATTATCTTTTTAACTAAAAATACCTTTTTAAATTTTGAATTAATGGTTACTCTATTCGAATTAATAAATATAGATATCTTATAATTAACTATATTAAAAAGACAAAAAATATATCTGCTCATTCAAATAGGGGAATAGTTTCAAGTTAGAGTTTTAAAGCTATTTTAAATTTAAAAAAAAAAAAAAAAATTAAATTAAATTAGCTCCAATAAAAAAACGAAAATATTAATAAGAAAAAAACTACCTATTTAAGTTGGGGAATAGTTTCAAGTTGGAGTATTAAATTATTTTTAAATAAAATATGAAAATAAAGAAATAAAAAATTGCCAATTCAAATTGGGGTATGGTTTCAATTTGGAGTTTTAAAATAATTTAAAATAAAAAACAGAAATAAAGAAATAAAAAATTACCAATTTAAATTGGGGAGTTGTTTCTTTCNTAGCTAATTTAATTTTTTCTTGATTTTTAATTTTAAAATAATTTTAAAACTCCAACTTGAAACTACTCCTTAGTTAGAATGTCACTTGAAAATTATTTTCTCTTAACAATGTCATTTGACTTCTTGTATTTTTCATTTGAATTGAAAGTTGTTGTTTTTTTTAAATAATTTTAAAACTCCAACTTGAAAATACTCCTCAGGGCTAGTTTTTTTTTTTCCGTTCATTTTTTTATTTTAATATATTTTTAAAAGTCCAACTTGACACTACTCCCCAATTTGAATGGGTAATTCGTTTTCTTTTTTAACAACTAATTATAAGATATCAGTATTAATTAATTCAAATAGAGTAACCAATTAATTCAAAATTTAAAATTCAAAAGATTTTTTAGTTAGAAAGGTAATTTATTTTGTCTTAAAACTCCAACTTAAAACTACTCCCAAATTTGAATTGGTAATTTTTTATTTTTTTTTATTTCGTTTTTTTTTTTAAATAACTTTAAAAGAGCTTTGTTCTAAAAATCTATACTTGGCGTCTTTTGGTTATACCACTTGGCATATATATATATATATATATATATATGCCAAGTGGTATAACCAAAAGACGCCAAGTATAGATTTTTAGAACAAAGCTCTTTTAAAGTTATTTAAAAAAAAAAACGAAATAAAAAAAAATAAAAAATTACCAATTCAAATTTGGGAGTAGTTTTAAGTTGGAGTTTTAAGACAAAATAAATTACCTTTCTAACTAAAAAATCTTTTGAATTTTAAATTTTGAATTAATTGGTTACTCTATTTGAATTAATTAATACTGATATCTTATAATTAGTTGTTAAAAAAGAAAACGAATTACCCATTCAAATTGGGGAGTAGTGTCAAGTTGGACTTTTAAAAATATATTAAAATAAAAAAATGAACGGAAAAAAAAAAACTAGCCCTGAGGAGTATTTTCAAGTTGGAGTTTTAAAATTATTTAAAAAAAACAACAACTTTCAATTCAAATGAAAAATACAAGAAGTCAAATGACATTGTTAAGAGAAAATAATTTTCAAGTGACATTCTAACTAAGGAGTAGTTTCAAGTTGGAGTTTTAAAATTATTTTAAAATTAAAAATCAAGAAAAAATTAAATTAGCTATAGTAAAAAAACAAAAATATTAAAAAATAAAAACAAAAAAAACTACCTATTCAAGTTGGGGAGTAGTTTTGGTTACTCCTTTTCTAACTAAAAAATCATAGAATTTTAAATTTTCAATTAAATAGTTACTGTATTTAAATTATAAATACAGATATCTTATAATTAGTTATAATAAATAAAGGGGAAAAAATTACCCATTCAAATTTGGGAGTAGTTTCAAGTTGAAATTTCACAAATATTTTAAAATAAAAAAACCAAAAAAAAAGATAAAAGAAAATTAGCTATAATAAAAAGGAAAAAAAAAACTAATCCATTCAAATTGGTGAGTAGCTTCAAGTTGGAATTTCATAAATATTTAAAATATATATAAAATTAGCTATAATAAAAAATGAAAATATATAATAAAAATTATCCATGTAGTTTCTAGTTGGAGTTTCAAAATTATTTTAAAATAAAAAAATAAAGAAACTTTCAATTCAAATGAAAAATACGAAATATAAATATTAAAATAAAAAATACGAAATATATA
>MDKJ01014104.1:0-22400 GCA_005239525.1 Nicotiana knightiana | reverse complement strand
AGCTTAGCCCGGAAAGAAACAAAGTAGATAATGACAGAGACGATGATTGCTTTAAAAGGTAAACGAGAGGCAGCGTTTAGCCTCCTGAAGGCAGAATGGTAGCCTTATGCAAGTAATAAAAATACAGATGGAGACAGCGTTTAGTCCCGGAAGGTAAAATGGTAGCCTTATACAGGCAATAAATGCAGATGGAGGTAGAGCTTAACCTTGGAAGGCAGAATGGTAGCCTTATGCAGATGGAGACAGTGCTTAGTCTCGGAAGGCAGAATAGTAGCCTTATGCAATGCGGGAAATAAAATGCAGATGGAGACAGTGCTTAGTCTCGGAAGGCAGAATGATAGCCTTATGCAGAAAATAAAATGCAGATGGAGACAGCGTTTAGTATCGGAATGCAGAATAGTAGCCTTATGCAGATAGAGTCAGTGTTTAGTCTCGGAAGGCAGAATAGTAGCCTTATGCAGGCAATAAATGCAGATGGAGGTAGAGCTTAACCTCGGAAGGCAGAATGGTAGCCTTATGCAGGAAATAAATACAGATGGAGACAACGTTTAGTCTTGGAAGGCAGAATGGTAGCCTTATGCAGGATTTAAAGGAAGGACAACAGAAATTCTTAGTTGGCGTTAATTGCAGTAGAGCATTGTGATAATGAAGCATTGTTTGTGCTGATAATAAATGTTGGCGTGTACAATGATTTTGAGGAGCAATGTCTGTCCTTTGAGCGGATAATATGTTTTGGGGATTCTGTAATTTGTGCATGCACCCAAAGAAAGATTTTGAGTTTTGTAAAGGGGAAGGTTAGTTCGCATTCCTGCTGGCTCTGCTTGGCTCGTTGGCTTAATCACGATACTGTTTGCATCATTGGGGTAGCGCTCGCTAAACAAGCTGTTTCGATAAATATGCATGATTTTGTAAAAGTATAATATATAATCTAAAGTAGTTTTAGATGAACTGATGACATGACACGGTTCGAGACATTGCAACCTCTCCTGCTATGGAATTTTGATGGTCCTCCTCAAAATTCTGCCCCAGTTTGCTGGGTGGATGCCTCTGACTGCTGCGCGTGCCGTGGCTGGCTGCTTCAGAATTTTGAGGGTCCTCCTAAAAAAATTTCCCCAGTTGGCTTGGTGAATACTTCTGGCCTGCCGCTTGCTTCGGAATTTTGAGGGTCCTCCTCAAAATTCTGCCCCAGTTTCCAATTATGGGGGAAAATAGATTTTTATTGAATTGTGACCGAACCCATAGGGCTGCCTACATATCCCCTCTTAAACGGGAATCAGGTCAGGCGTAGTTCAATTTACATCATTGAGAAAACGTGAAGATTACAACTAGTAGCGCTTGACTGCATCTGAATTGATTGGTTTTGGCCAGACTTCTCCCTCCATTTCTGCAAGTATGAGTGCTCCTCCTGTCAGCACTCTGTGAACCATGTACGGGTCTTGCCAGTTGGGAGAGAACTTCCCCTTGGCTTCATCTTGATGTGGAAAGATTTTCTTTAACACCAGCTGCCCTAGTGTAAATCTTCTTAGCTTGACTTTCTTGTTGAAGGCTACTAGCCATTATGTTCTGATATAGTTGACCATGACAAACTACATTCATTCTTTTTCTGTCTATGAGGGCTAGCTGCTCATAACGACTCTTACCCACGCTGCATCGCTGAAATCAGCTTCTTATATAATTCTCAGAGATGGGATCTCCACTTTGGCAGGAATTACAGCCTCTGTACCGTAGACCAGCATATAGGGAGTTGCCCCAGTTGATGTGCGGACTGTGGTGCGATATCCCAATAAGGTAAATGATGACTTCTCGTGCCACTGTTTGTGCCTTTCTATCATCTTCCTTAGTGTTTTCTTGATATTATTGTTGGCGGCCTCAACGGCTCCATTCATCTGAGGTTTGTAAGCTGTGGAATTCTTGTGTTTGATCTTGAAGGTTTCACACATGGCTTTCATCAAGTCACTGTTGAGATTAGAACAATTATCGTTGATGATTGACTCTGGAACTCCGAATCGACAAATAAGGCGGTCGCGGACGAAATCGGCCACAACTTTCTTGGTAACTGCTTTGTAAGAGGATGCTTTGATCCATTTAGTAAAGTAATCAATGGCGACCAGAATAAACCTATGTCCGTTAGAGGCGGCAGGCTCGATTGGTCCAATGACGTCCATGCCCCAGGCGGCGAACGGCCAGGGTGAACTTGTGGCATTAAGCTCACTGGGAGGTACCTTTATCATATCTCCATGTATCTGACAACGGTGGCATTTCCGGACATACTGGATGCAGTCCATTTCCATAGTCATCCAAAAGTAACCAACTCGAAGTATCATCTTTGCTAGAATAAAATTGTTCATATGCGGGCCGCAAGTCCCAGCATGAACTTCTTTCAATAATATCGATGCTTCTTCTGCATCGACACACCTTAGCAAACCCAAATTGGGAGTCCTCTTATACAGGATTCCTCCACTATGAAAGAAATTGTTAGACAACCTTCGAAGTGTGCGTTTCTGAGTGGGATTCGCAAGCTCTGGTAATCTCCTTTTGCCAAATACTCCTTGATGTCGTGAAACCAAGGATTACCGTCTGCTTACTCTTCAACATGGGCACAATAAGCTGGCTGATTGTGGATTTTCACCGGAATAGAATCAATGAAGTTCTTGTCTGGATGCTGAATCATAGATGACAAAGTAGCCAAAGCATCGGCGAACTCGTTATGGGTTCTGGGGACATACCGGAACTCTATCTTTGTGAACCTCTTTCTCAACTCCTGAACGTGATGCAAATAGGGTAATATCTTGGAATTCTTGGTTGCCCATTCTCCATGTACCTGATGTACCGATAAGTCTGAATCACCAATCACTAACAGCTCCTGGACGTTCATGTCAATGGCCATGTTGAGTCCCAAGATGCAGGCTTCGTATTCGGCCATATTGTTGGTGCAAGACAACCTGAGTTTGGCGGATACTGGATAATGATGACCGGTCTCTGATACTAGTACTGATCCAATACCAACTCCTTTGAAGTTTGCTGCTCCATCAAAGAACATCCTCCAACCGTCGTAGGATTCTACAATGTCTTCTCCTATGAATGATACCTCTTCATTAGGAAAATACGTTTTCAGGGGTTCATATTCTCCATCTACGGGATTCTCAGCAAGTTGGTCTGCCAGAGCTTGTCCTTTAACTGCCTTCTGAGTCATGTAAACAATGTCGAATTCATTCAGCAGGATCTTCCACTTGGCTAGCTTGCCAGTGGGCATGGGCTTCTGAAAGATATACTTCAATGGATCCATATTTGATATGAGATATGTTGTGTAGGCACAGAACAACTCTATTCCCCGTCGGCTTACAATAAATCCCAGCAACTTCTCAGCAGGAACCCCGAATGCACACTTCGCGGGGTTCAGTTTCAGATTGTATTTTCGCAACCGATTGAAGAATTTCCCCAAATTCTCCATGTGATCAGCAGCTTTCTTTTATTTGATATTGACGTCATCTACATACAACTTGATCTCTTTGTGAATCATGTCATGGAATATGGTGGTCATGGACCTCATGTAAGTGGCCCTGCATTCTTTAGACCGAATGGCATCATCTTGTAACAATACACTCCCCATGGCGTAATGAACGCCGTCTTCTCAGCATCTCCCTCATCCATCCAAATCTGGTGATAACCAGCGAAGCAATCCACAAAGGACTGCAATTCATGCTTGGCACAGTTGTCAATCAGAATGTGTATGTTTGGCAAGGGGAATTCGTCTTTCGGTCTCATCCAGGTTGGACTTAGGTCTGTTCTCAAAGTTCTCAACTTCCTTGACAATCTCGTCAGGTCTTCATCTGAATCAATGTCTGTTTGATGCGTTGTCCCGTTGCATGTCATAGTCATCGGTTCATCAAGACAAGTAATAGTAATGCTGTATAAATAAAGCAACAAGGGAAAATAATAGCAATAAATATCGGATTTTGTAAGAGAAATTTAGAAGATGCTTTGATAGATTGAATAATTGTTTCTATCATTGAAGATCTTCATTGCAGAAATTAAAAACAGACGCAGGATAATCATTTAGTAAATAAAACAGTAAATAATGCTTGCTTTAGCCTTGCTACCCGCAGGCCGTCGAGCTCTGGTTGTCTTGATAGACCAGTTCTTGAGATATGCCCCCTTGATCACAGTCTGTATAGAAGGGCCTTCCTCCCCCTCCCTCTCGAGGACAACACAGCAATCCATATCATCATTCTGTAGAAACAAGCTCCTCATTGCTGCAAGTGCTTCTTCTTCGTCTGAACCATAGACAATGTCGGCTTGCTTGAAAGTCTGCTCAAGATGAGGTATCGGCTGTTCCAAAGGGTAATAGGGACTGCGCCAAGGTGGCGACCAGTCGTTGAATTCCTGCCAGATGTACTCATACCCCAGACCGAAAGTGGTATCATTCTCCTTGAGCTTTATAGGCTTCATGATCCCTTAGAGGTTTTTACCGAGCCCTTTGCCTGGCTCATATCCTCCCCAGTTCAGGATGCTCTCGATCTTGTTATCCCACCATTTGTCCTTTTCGATGGCATTGACCCTTTCAATATGGTGGTAAGTTCCTCCGCCTATCTTCCTTTTCCTGTCAATCATCGGAATAGTTTGACAGCAGTAAATGGGGTTGCTACAGTCACCATGAATAATCACCTCTTGGTGGTTCCATTCGAATTTTACCGCCTGATGTAGTGTTGATGCCATGGCCCCAGCAGCATGAATCCAGGGTCGTCCCAACAACAGGTTGTAGGATGTTGGAACATCCATAACCTGGAAATTCACTTCGAACCAAGTTGGTCCCATCTGTAGACATAGACTGATCTCCCCCATGGTGGACCTCTGAGAACCATCGAAAACCTTCACATTGATCGTCCCATCCTTTATCTCATGTAGCCCTCTGCCCAATTTCTTGAGTGTTATCAACGGACAGATGTTAAGACTGGAACCTCCGTCGATCAAGATTCTCGTGCTGAAATGATCCTCGCACTGCACGGTGATATGCAGCGCTTTGTTGTGACCCAATCCTTCAGGTGGTAGCTCATCCTCATGAAAAGTGATTTTATGACTCACCAGTACCTGGCCTACCATATTGGCCATTTCTCCACTAGTGATGTTGTTCGGCACATATGCTTCGTTCAACACTTTCAACAAAGCACTTCTGTGTGTTTCGGAATTCTTCAGCAAAGAGAGGATGGATATCTGTGTCGATGTCTTATTCAGCTGGTCAATAACTGAATATTCCTTCACATGTATCTTTATCCAAAGGTCATTGGGACATGTCTCAATAAGGGGAGGCCGGTTGGCGGCCTACTTGCTTGACTCGGCCAGATTCTCAAGGGCGTAAAGCCTAGCAGTTCTAGTCATACCCTGTGCTGCGACAACTTCCTCAGACCTGAACTTGCTTTTCCTTCTCGCCTCGGTTGTGTAGTCCCAAGGAATAGCGTTTGAGTAGAAGGGTGGCATGGTTGACATCACCACCAAAATGGGTGTAGCCATCTTTATTTCAAACGGAATGTGTGTTCGGGGTGGCAAGCTTGCGACCTCGAATGAAGCTGGTGTATTTCCTGGAGATACAAACTCAACTTCAATCGGCACTAGTGACTTTGCCGGTGGCGCTGCTTCAAACTCGAACGGCATAGACGTATTTACCTCAGAGGTCTCAGATGGCTGAATCTAGACTATGATTGGTTTGAGAGTGACTTCGGATTTCTTTGGCTCATCACCTTCTACGATCAACCCGATTGACCCCTCGGGGTCCCAATAATCTTCTATTTCAATCATATGGACACCTCTGCCCTTATGGTCTGGCAGAGGATTGTCGTGAACATTTGGAGCGGGGTCTTTTGCCACAATAATCTTGTTGTCGATGAGGGCCTGTATTTTTTCCTTCAGAGAAAGGCATTCCTCGATGATGTGCCCTTTCATGCTAGAATGGTATGCACAGGATTTGTTTGGGTTAACCCACTGAGAGGGATTCTCAGGGGTGGCAGCAGAGATAGGTGTAACATAACCAGCGGCTTTGAGTTTTTCATATAGCTGGTCAATAGGCTCGACTATGGCGGTATATTATTTCGGAGGACGACGATTAAAATTGGGACGAGGTCTAGCGAAGTTTTGGCGTGCAGGAGGGGATTGGTAATGAGATGACTGTGAATTATAAGTGTGGTAGACAGGGGCGGGTTGTGGATATTTGGGCGAAGCAGGTTGATATGTGGGTGGTGGAGATTGGTAGAAAGGTGGTGGAGTTTGGTAATTGGCGGTGGAGCTTGGTAATTTGGTGAGGGATGATATGTGATTGGAGGTGTCGGATACGTTTGGTACTTGAGTGGGGACTTGGTTCTTTGTGCCACCATTACGGCTCCCACATCTCTCTTCTTAGACACACCACCGGACTGTAAAGCCTTGTTAGTGGCTTGCAAGGCTTCAAAGTTCGTAACCATATCGCTTTTAATACCTTCTTCAATTCGCTCACCCAATTTGATGATGTTAGAAAACTTGCGGCCCTCAACCATCATTAATCGTTCATAATACTGCGGGTCTTGAGCTCGGACAAAGAATTTGTTCATCTGTTCTTATTCTAGAGCAGGTCTAACTTTAGCGGCTTTGGACCTCCAACAAGTATCATACTCGCGAAAGGTTTCTGTAGGCTTCTTCTTCAAATTCTAAATGTAAAACACATCTGGTGCATTCTCTGTGTTGAACCTAAACCTGTCCATGAAATCAGACGCCATGCCTACCCAGTTTGACCATTTCTTGGGGTCTTGGCCGATGTACCAAGACAGTGCATCTCCTTTCAAACTCCTCATGAACAGCTTCATGCGGATTCTTTCATCCTTTCCCACGCTGACCAATTTGTCACAATAGGTCCTCAGATGGACTCTCGGATCACCTGTACCATCAAACATTTTGAACTTTGGAGGTTTGTACCCCTCGCGCAGTTCGACATCAGGTTGGATACAAAGGTCTTCATAGTTCAATCCTTCGATCCTTTTGGTCCCTTCAACACCCTGAACTCGGCTGGTCAGTTTCTTAAGCTCTTCGGCCAGGTTCCTGATAAGTAAATCCTTTTCGTCAGACTCGAACGCCTGTGGGATAGGCGGAGTGGAATGGGTCATGGTTTCCACATATATGGGATTGTTATAGGTGTGAAAATGGTCTTTTGTGGGATTTTGAGGTTCTGTGATGAGCAGTGGGGTGTTATTTGTCGGGAGGTTTTGGTTCTTTGGGGGAGTGGTGTGATGGTTTTGCTGCCTTGGTATATTTTGTGGAGGTGTGGGGTTTTGAGAATTTGGAAGGTTGATGTCCGGGACGTTGAGGGAAAATGATAAGCTGGCCAGATTCCAGACCTGATCTAGTTCTTCCTGAAACTTCAGCAATTTTTGTTCATGCGGCGACATGTTCTCATGCAGGACCTGAATACCTCGGCCATCAGTGGCCTCTACCCTTTCAATCACATTCTCCTTTTTGATTCCGCTGGACTCTTCCATCTTACTTTTGCCTTTGTTTTTGTCCTTATAAGGACTAGGGGGAGGAGTAGGTGGAGGGCCCTTGGATCTACTGCGATAGGCTGATGATGCCAGAATGTGCGAACTAACCTTTGGGGAGGGGAGTAAGAAAAAATAGAAACTAAAGGTAACCAAGTCAGTGAGGATTATAAAAAGAGTATTGCAGTATTTAAACACATAATGCGGAAATGAAAGCGTGTCCTAAGTTGGGGACCTCTTTGTGCCCGAGGTAGGCCTAGCGAAAAATTTATTTGGAGAACTTAAAATGCTAAATTCCCCATTTTATTGATAAGAGAAATAGACTAATCCTAAAACAACAGACGAAAAATAAAAATCACTAATGGCCATTGGCCTTATTACATTGTTGGAAAAATAAAGACATCCCTATCTACTTGGTCTCAGAAGGACCTTCCCATATCCGGCATTCCTGTTTTCTTCTAACAGCCTTCCCAGCTCGTGAAGTCCCAACAACAGATAAGCTCTGGCTAAATATCCCCTTGCAGCTCCCTCATCCTTTTGACAATCTTCAACCTTTTTGATGAACTTTTCTTCTAAATCGATGATACCTCGTTCCAGATATCCCAGCCTTTTGTTGGCGCTAATAGCCATGTCCTTCCATTCCTCGATCAGTCTTTTGTTGGACTCATGTATCTTGTGGTGATCATCCTCGTTCTCCCGGATACTTTTATGCAACTGGTTGAACTTGACTTGTGCTTCAGCCCTTTCATCTACAACCCTGTGACCTCGGATGTACCCTGGCTTGCTCTGACCACCCAAATATTCTTCTAACCAACCCAGATAGAAAGAGGTATAACCGGCGTGATACCCATCTGGCTCGATGGTGTCTTTCTCGAGTATAACCTTGCAGTGCCATAGGTGCTGAGCTTGGCACCTGTGAGGACTATCATTCTTTGGAAAGTCGGCTCGAAGATGGATCATATTCTCAACCCTAGGGATGACTTGTTTCCTTCCTGCCTGCCTAATAACTCGAAGAGGGACATAAGGGTAGGTCCCTCTGAGACCAATCAATCCAGAAATGATGCGTCCCGTGATCGAATGATGAACTCATCTGTTGGAAACCATTCAAACATCCACTGAACCCATTTTTCATCCATGTTATCAAAGAGCTTGACCCATCCTTTGGCGTCCTTAGGTTGAGCGAACATGTCAGGGATATAGTTCATTCTCTTTGGGTGATGGAAAGTGATGTGGTCATCCCACATTCGGCGGTGGATGTCCTGTCGATATTCCCCTTTTTGGAGATGTTCTACAAGCCAGAGTCGGAGTAACAGATTGCAACCTTCGAAATATTTTGCTCCTTGTTGACATTTTTCCAGAGACCGGTACATATCTGCAACGATCATGGGCACAATGCTGAAATATTTCCCATTTAACCCTTCCATTACGGTCTTAGTTACCATAGTTAACCTAGTATGGATCTTTTCTTTCTTTATCGGGAACACGATCAATCTCAAAAAGCAGACCATAAACACGAACGCTCGGCGATGGACGTGTCCCAGAGAAGTGATAGCGAACTCATCATGGCAGGTACGGTATGATTTGTTGTAGCCATACCGTTCGTACAGGTAATCAAAAAGGAATGTACGAATCCTCCAGACATATCAACTCCACGTCCTTTTTCATACCCATCATTTTGAGGAAACTTTTGCCTGTGCGGTTCTCAAGCATCAGCAAACATGGTGTTTCCCATACTAGGTTAGCCAACCCTCCTATATCTTCTATCAACGGTGACATTTCGATGTTCCTAAAGTGGAACACAGACCTTTCGCGATCCCAGAATAAGGTAGCAGCCTATACTATCATTCTGTTAGGCTAGATTTCCAGAAGTGATGGTAGATTACCCAAATGTTTCCTGATGATAGCTTTGTCGCTAGAATGTAAATCCTCCCACCAACTCAGCAATTTTGGGTGAATGTTGGAGACCATGCCGAATCTGGGGACTTCGTGCCTCATTTTTTTTTTCTGCAAAACAAATAGGTTAGGCCCTTACCCCCACCGGACTCGACTATTTAACGTCAATAATTAGCAAGAAACATTTAGTTCTCCAAATAAATGCATAGAACGTGAGGGCGTCCGTTTGGGTTCAGGGAAACCCGATGGACTTTTGGATAAGGTTATCTTAAAAGCTATCATGCGGGCAACACTTTAGCTTTGACTAGGTTTGACCATGATGCATGCAACAGTTCGACAGGTTTTAGACTGGTACCTTTGAGCGGACAACTCAAAGGGGGAAGGCACCGAACCTTTGACTGCACCGCTGATCGACTGGTTTTATCGCTAATAAGCCTTTCCGAATTTAGGGGATGATAATACAATAAGGGCGCAACTTCTCATCAAGCGTTGCTATAGTATTTTGTTTGGCACGAGTGGAGTATGAATGTTGAGCATGATTTATGAAATAAGTATTTAAAACAAGTTGTCACGTATTTGAACGTTAAAGAAATCGGTAAAAAAGACATTAATAATGATTTAAAGCAGTTACAAAAAGGAAACAAATAAAAATGTCAGTTACATTTTGAAAAAAATAAATACACGAAGTAAACAATTAATCGCATGCAAAGGGAAGGGCGTAAGTATTTAAAAATAAAGGCATAAATTCACGAAACAATTTGAAAAGGTAAAATCCTATAATCCCCAACAAAGTCGCCATGTTGTCACGCCCCCCTTTTTTCTCTCCTCGCGGAGATCGGGTTCAGGACATTTTTGGGGAATAACTCCTTTGGAAGGAAGAAGTTAAAGTAAGAGTCGCCACCTAACGATTTTTATGGTGCGTTAGGGCACCTTGAGTAGTTAACTCATGAACTAGTTTGCAGTACTAGAGATTGAGTAAGGGCTTGAAATTATCCTAAGGGGAGGGTGTTAGGCACCCCTCAGGATCCACAACTTTGGGTCCCGGCCAAATGGTTTCGTGAATTCAAACAATAAGCAAATAACAAGCAAGGCTCACATAAGAGGAGATTTCAAACAAGTATTGGAGTTTTATTGAAAGTTTAAAAGAAATTAGAAGTAAACATTTGAGAAAATATCCTAGGTTTAAAGTAATACGGATCACATCAATGAAATACCCTGTAATCACTCCTCGAAGAGGGGCTACACGTGGTATTAGCGCACCAGTCATCATATCCATATTCTACCCTTCCCACCCCGTGAAGGTAATTAAAGTGTGTGTGTTGGTCATGGATTATATTGCGTGCTATTACCCGTCCCATCTTATCAGTCCTGGAGAAAGTTAGGACTATTATCCTAAAGTGTAGGTTCTAGGCAGAACCCCTAGGTTTAAAGGAAAAACTCTAAGCGACAAATAAAACATGTAGGACTGCAAGTATAGGGGACACACAGGAGCAGATATGAGGCTCATGAATTCCTCCACAAATTAGTACACATAACTAGCACGACTCAAACACAAAGAGGTCTTGAATTTAAGAACCTAAGGTAGGATGTATAAGTGAGAATACAGTAATGGGGCAGCCTGATTACTAAGTTTCAGAAGAAATCTTTTTACCAGTTCTAGACTATGAATTCTTATCTGGAATTAGCCAAACAATACAAAGAGGCAGTTTTCCCAGTTTTAATAAACTTAATGCCTAAGGCTTGCCTAGGCGGGATTAACAGACTCCAGTTATCCAGTTTAGACTTAATCGTGGTAAAAAAATGAGTATTTAAGCTAATACGAATGCAGTGTCCTACAAATAGGATATCTAAATTCATACAGGGTGTGGAATGATGCAAACCTACGCATGCTTTTCTAAATGCACAAACATTTTCAGAAATCAGAATCTATTATTATTTTAGGGCGGAATTTACTTATTAACGCATCTTTTTGACTTGAAACAGGAAATACAGAAGCGTAGTTAAGTTGTTGAACCTAGAACATGATTTCTAATGCTAATAACAGTATGTCCTTAACATATGAGTTTGGCATAAGTAATATGAGCATGCTGAGAATGAATTCCTAGGGTAACATGATCTATAATGCAAACATTGACGATTAATGTTTTTAACCTAAAACAGGATTTCTAGACATGGTGATCGTGAAGATGCAGAGAGAGTAACATTGTAACAACCATTTTATAGTCATTTAACTACGAACAGGATTTCTAAGTGAGGCATGAGTATGGCAAAGATGCTGAGATAAACGGGCCTAAAACATGTTTTCTAATGCATACATGGCAAGTATTCCTAAGCATGGTAGTTATTGCACACATATGCAAAATAAATCCTATAGCATGATTTCTACCCATAATTATACTAAGCATGCACAACCCCGCCTATTTCACTATCTAGCCCATAACCGTTTTTACAATTAATTATTACAGACCAGCCTTGCACAAACTCCATAAATAAGGAAATTAAGAAGTTACACTATAGAAGGCCTAACAGTAGGCCCAAGTCCTCATATCAAACAATGCCATATGCCATGACCTTTTGTAACCCAGGTGCATCAGAGTTCCTAAGGATCTCAGAAGACCCTAGGCAGTGCTCACACCCAACTACCCTAGACAGGAAAGAGTAAGGGCAGTGTGGAATGCCAACCTTGTGTGTCAGAGTTCAATGGGTACTCAAATGGTCCCCAAGGCAGTGCTCACACGAAGGGGGCTGAACTTAGAACTAAGAGTAGTGAGATGTGCCTATAGTTTAGAAAAGAGTTGAGTTTTAAAAGTAGCTTTTGGAAATAACTGTTTTGAAAAATAGCTTCAGAAATCAACATAAGAGTTTGTTTTATGAAAACTGGTTTGCAGAAGAAAGAAACAAGACAATCAGCAACCCAGAACATACATGGCTTAGGAAGCAAACACAAACAGGGATAGGGGACTGGGGGACAAATAACTCACATAGTAGAGGCAGACTTGCACACAAATAGTCCTTAGGCTAGTGCTATATGGTTTACACAATCACACCCTAGTTATCACAAAATGTTCATGCTAGGAATCTAACAGCATCAGATTGAGGGGTGTCAAACAGAGTCACATATTAGGTACAAGATTAGGATTTACATAATAACTAAGTATTAGGGGGTACATGCTCCTAGTGTTGGGAGTCAAGCAGATTCATGATGGAAACATATAAGGGAAAGCAGTAGACATGTTAGATTAAAGGGAAAGGGGAATCACATAGGCAAATAAACGTGAGAAACATGTTGAGTTGGATGCTATAAACTTAAACTAGAAACATACCAGTTAGGAGTAAGAATGAATGCAGAATGAAGAGCAGTAGTGCGAAGGACAGCAGAGTAGTAGTGTGTAGATGCAACAGAACAGGAGAGCAGTTGAGCAATAACACCAATAGTCAGCCTTAGCTTGTAGCCGGCTAACACATAAACAGTTGCAAGTAACACCAGAAATAACAGAGCAGAGAGCTTTTGTGTAAGAGAGATAACTTCTTAATCACTAGTGTTCGTGTGTCTATTGGTTCTCTTATGCTAAAGAGAGTAGGGTGTTTATAATTCTGAAAACAAGTAGAGAAAATAAGGTAAGGAATAATTAGTCTAACATAATTATGGAAATAATAACCAATCAGTATCAATTAAAGGCCTGGACTCCCTTTAATTAAGGAGTCAAGTTCAAACGGGCCAATCAGAGTTAAATTAGGGAAAGGAATCAACTAGAGTGATCTTACCATAACGGGGGTAGTAAAAGCATGGAGTGTGTAATAAAGACCGGGTTCATAGCATGTAATTAAGGAAAATACACACTGATAGCATATTCACAAAACAAAGCATGGGTTTAATTTTTAAAATTAGTCGAGGGAATCTCGACTGTAATTGAAATCAGGCATAATCAAGGAAAGTATCACACAATCAAGGGAAGCAATTCGAAAAACCAGTACAGAACATACATAATCATAGGTTCGAAGAAAACATCATAGAATTAGTAGAGGGTATCATGATCCCTAACCATGGATTAGAGTAAGAAACATAGAGCACATAGAGAGCCTGGAAGAAGTATACAGATTGGCTAAACATAGCAAACAAGACGGACTAAAAAAACCTAAAAATTGGGGATTTTCCATAAGAAGCTTTGAATCAGAACGTATTAACAAAGAAAAACATAGAATAATATTAAAGCAGAAGTAAAGGAAAATCTATTTTGAAAGGCTTTTGTGAAACACTAGTTTTTAAAAATAGAAACATCGTTTAAAGATGAAAGTTTTCAGAGAAAAAACATAGAAAGAAACTTCGGAATACTATAGATCTAGAATAAATCGAAATATATAGGGTTAGAGTTTCGTGGAACCCAGAGAAGTTAGAAGAACCTCAAAGACGGAACCGGCCTAAGCCGGAACAGGTTGTAAACTTACTCTGACAGCCTGGGAGGCCGGAAAGTGGCTTGGGACCATAGGAGATGAGTTGGACCGCTCCAGGTTCGCCTGAGAGCCCCAGAGCATCACTGGACTGGTGCAAAGTGGACAAATAGCCATGAGACGATGAGGAGCCATGGTTTCTGGTGAGAGAACCAGTCGGAGAAGATGACCGGACTCCATCGGAGAAGAGAAGCCAAAGGAGGCTTCTAGAGAGAACTTAGAGCGTAACTGAAAGAGAGATAGAGAGAGAGTGAGTGTTGAGAGAATGAGGGGTCGGAGGGGGGTAGTGATTAGGTTTAATTATGGTAACCTTGATCTGGACCGTTGATCTCATTTGATCAACGGTTCAGATCAAGTGTGGGGTGGGCCGGGTTCTTAGTTGGTTTTGGTCTGGGTTGGTTAAGAGGTTTTGGGTTAGGTGGGTTGGGTTTAAAACTGGTTATAATTTAAATAGAAATGGGCTAAACGTTAAATACCTAATTAAATAAGATAATTAATTAATAAAATAGCTAATAATTGTGTAAAAATAAATTGAGACCAAACAAATGAAATTAAGGTGATTGACTAAGATATAAAAATTATAAATGATGATTCACTGATTTTAAAATGGTATAAATGCACATTTGTGCTATAATTGCTGAAATTAACTAAATGATGCCAATATTGTCTAATTTGTGAAATAATAAAATCCTAAGGGAATTAAGTAGGATATAAATAACATGTTGAGCAAGAAAATGATTAGAAATTATATCATTTATGAATAATTATAGGGAAAAAAAAGTATTAAATAAACAGGAAAATAATTTGATAAAAATACGAAAAACTGTGAGAAAATATCAGTTACTGTAAGGAGTGATTTTGAAAGTATATATACAAGTTTGAAAATAATTTGAGGAAAAATTGGGTATCAACACCAACTTGTCACGATCCAAATTCCCAACCCAAGGTATCGTGATGGCGCCTAATACCATACATGCTAGGCAAGCCAATGTTAGAACTTGATTAGCCATTTTCCTTTGAATATTTACTTAAACACAATGAGACAATTTAAAATAAACTAAATTTAATAATTTCCAACAAATGTAATCAGGAATAATATTCGATGTGATCAAACGAATCACGAACTAAAAATAACTACATAACTACCCAGGGTCTCTTGTCACAATTCACGAACTACTAAAGAGTACTACAAATAATGGGCTGAAAGAATTATATATCTGTTTTTGAATGTACTAAAACAGTGCCTATAAAATTAAGAGAAGACTCCAGGAATCTGCGGACGCCAGCAGATCTACCTCGTGTCTCCGAACGATGATGTCAGCTACTAAAATCTCCTAACTCTGGTCGGTACCTCTATCTGCACAAAAGAGTGCAGAGTGTAGTGTCAGTACAACCGACCCCATGTACTGAGTAAGTGTCGAGCCTAATGTTGGTTGATTTCCCAATGCACACGCAAGTGTACGTGGTCGACAAGTAATATAGGATTTTAAGTCCAGATATCGTACCCACAGGGACTTGTGATTAACTATCCACTAAACTAAACTCAAACAAATATTTAACTAGAATTAATCTAAAATAGTAAATCAAAAGATTAAATAGACAACTAACTTAAAGATGAATTCAAGGTAAATTGATATTCTAGAGTTATGGGTTGTTAAACAATCACGTTGAGTTTTCGACCTAAATCTTCTAATCAGG
Organism: Nicotiana knightiana; assembly: GCA_005239525.1. Lineage (NCBI taxonomy): Eukaryota > Viridiplantae > Streptophyta > Magnoliopsida > Solanales > Solanaceae > Nicotiana > Nicotiana knightiana. The sequence goes on along the minus strand of MDKJ01014104.1, from coordinate 6,864 downwards.
TTTATTGATTGACGAGGTTAATATTGCTCGTAGCCTTCTCCCGAAGTACAACTCGCCTATTCAAGCTAACCTAATGCCTATATTCCTATGGAATCAGGATTAACAAGAACGCATTAATAATTCCCGTATAATAACCAAGCAAGGCGATTAGGTATATTCCTATCCTAACCGCAAATCCGCTCCCCTGAAGGGTTAAGATCTTGCTCTACCCAATCTTATATGCAATCTAGAATTCCCTCTCCCGAGTTCAACCCTAGATTCGTAGATAGTATTCAATTGGTGATCAAGCAATTAAATAATTAAGCGCAAGATTGAATAAACAAACCAATTAAGATAAAACAATAAGAATAATTCAAGCTTCAACTACAACGTTCATGTAACACCCAAAACTCTAGAACTAATAAACTATAAAACTAAAAGAAGAGAAGAGAAGAAAAACTAAGTAGAATCCTCTGTCAAAAGTCTTCTGTCGAATCCCCCTGTCCAAAGTCCCTCAATGTGATGTTTTTGGGTCTATTTATATGTTTAGGATGAACCCTAAACGTGTAAAAGACTTCTATTCCAACTTGGAAACACTTAAAACCCGTCAAAACTCGATTTCTGGCCGACTGGGGACCCTGGCGTTTCAGCCCAAACGCCTGGCTAAGGCCAGGCACCCCCTGGCGTTTGGGCTCTAACGCCTGGCTAACGCCAGGCACCCCCTGGCGTTTGGGCTCTAACGCCTGGCTAACGCCAGGCTGGGTCAGGCTGTTTGGCTCTGTCGCCCGGCTATCGCCCGGGTGTCCCCTTTCGCGTATTTTTCGACGTATTTGCATCCGTTTAGCCCCGTTTCCATTTCCAATTCACCTACACATAAAATAAACCCTATTAGGCACATACGACGTGTATTTTATCATTAAAGCACATAAAATGCAAGGTATATAATGCTTAAAATCATGAATTCTAGCCACGCATCACCTAACCTCGACGAAGTAGTGATGAGGCTAAGGCGGGGCAATCATAACATAACCTATGACGGTCTATATATAATAAACAAGAAGGAAATAATAATAATAATAAACTCAATAACCAGTAACTTGCAACAATAAATAAAAACAACTCGGATAACTCTTTTCAAATATCAACTATAATCAACTCCTCAAAATTTCTAAGTTTCAATTTAAATCACAGTAAAAATCAGAGTATGAAAACCTTTTTAATAAAACCGAAGTTTTCCAAATCCTTATTTTTTTGAAAATCAGTAAAACATAAATATTCTCCCTTATCGCTCCTTGTTGCGGCGCGCAACCGGCTCCCACCTGTCTACCCTTATTGCTCCTCCCTATATATATATATATCACCCTTATTTCTCCTGTTGCGGCGTGCAACCCGATCCCACCTGTCCACCCTTATCACTCCTTGTTGCGGCGTGCAACCCGCTTCCACCAGAAAATCACATCACCTTATTTTTTAAAAATTTCCACAATTCAGGTCAAAACCTTTCACAATATTCTTGTCTCAACAATTTTAAACAGATAGTAGTACAACTCATGAACTTCATCAATTATCATTTCACAATGAAACCAACCGCAATATATATATATATATATATATATATATATATATATATGAATCGTAAAACAATGTCATCCAATTCAAGCTTTATGTATCACCATGAAACCAAGGGAACAATCAACACTTCCAAAATACTGGGAACAATACTTGACAACAAGTCGACGAAAACAATTAGACATGGAGGTATCAATGATCATAAAACAATTTAAGCCAGGAATCAAATAAATTGAAAAAAAAGGAAGGGACCATGTTCAACAATAATTTAGTGGTGCATAGATACTCGTCACCTCACCTATACACCACACACATGAAAATTCACATAGCATTAAGTGGGGATTACTATCCCCTCAAGTCAAGATTAAACCAAGCACTTACCTCAAATTCGCAGGCCACTCAATGCTCAATTACCGCTTTTCCTTTCGAATTTACCTCTACCCCGCTCGAATCTAATCATAATTAGTTTAATATCATTAATTTATGCTAAAGGAACTAACTTAACTGAAAAATCATTATTTTCTTAAGTTTTCTCAAAAAAAGATAAAACCTGACCGCGTGCTCGCTTGGTCCAAACTCGGGGCTCGAACCAAATTTTGTTTACCCATTCACCCCCGAGCCCGAATATGCAATTAGTTTCAAAATCCGACCCAATTCGAGGTCAAAATTTTATTTCTTACAAAATTCTCTAATTCTACCCAAACCCCCAATTTCTACCATGAAAATTCTTGATTTTTTTGATTGAAATGTGATGAAAAATATTGGGTAATTGAAAGAGAAGAGTTTATAATTGTTTACCAACACTTTGGGGATGAACTTGCGGGTTGAAAATCATCTCTAGGTCTTTTTAGTTCGAAAAAATATGAAGAAAAGGGGATGGAGTTCTAATTAAAGTGAACTTACTGCCCGACCCTCGCACCTGCGGTGCTTGGGCTGCATCTAAGCATCCTCACGTGCGGATAGGGGGCCGCTTCTGCGGGATGGGACTGGGCCCTTGGGGCCGCATTTGCGGACGGGTTTCCGCTTCTGCGGTCCCGCTCCTGCGATGGGGTGTCCGCATCTGCGGAACAAAGAAAATTGGCCAGGGTCGCACCTACGGAAAGCCACTCGCACCTGCGGCCAAAGGATTGCAGATGCGGGCACGCCAGAACTGGTTCACCAACAGATTTTACAAGTTTAAAACGTCTTGAAGCCTACCTGAAACTCACCCGAGCCCTCGAGGCTCTAAACAAAACATACAAGCAAGTCTAACAACATCATACGGACTTGCTCGTGCGATCAAATCATGAAAATAACATCTAAAACTATGAATTTAATCTCAAAACTCATGATTTTTCTCAAGAACACTTAAATTTCACTATTTCTCAATCGAACGTCTGAATCATGTCAAATCAACTCCGATTCTCACCAAATTTCACAGATAGGACTTAAATATCATAACAACCCTGTAACGGGCTCTGGAACCAAAATATGGGCCCGATACCAATGAGTTCAAACATTAATTCGTTTCTTTATTTCCTTAAAAATCCAGCAAAACAATTTTCTTTAAAAATTGATTTCTAAAGTTAGGGACCTTGGAATTCAAATACGGGCATACGCCCAAGTCCCATATTTTACTGCGGACCTCTCAGGATTGTCAGAACACGAATCCGGGTTTGTTTACTCAAAATATTGTTTCTCATATTTTCACATAAAAAGCTTTCCAGTTTCACATTCGGACTTCGCACTCAAATCGAGGTAAATAAAATTAATCTTTTTAAGGCTAATGAGCCTGGAATGAAGTCTTAATTTATAAGATGACCCTTTGGGTCATCACACCTATAGACATAATTTCTACCCGAGTTTTGAACAAAGATGTATAAAATGCCCCAGCTTTTACAAATAACCCCAGATCCGTTATTACATAGATTATTACATTATTACAGCCCAATATGAATGAATTACATAATACTATCCATTACACTATAGGAAGCCTTATCACTCCCAATATTAACTTGGAAACCAGTCCTTCAAGCAAAGCAAGTCTGAAGAATAATGGGATCCATCCATGGCACATAAAATTAGGTTTCTAATGTGTCAAAGTTCCCAAGGGCCTCAGGGACCCCGGGCAATGCTTACACCAGAACCTCACTTAGAAAACAGTTCATAAAAGATTGGAAGACCAGCCCCAATGTGTCAGAGTTCGGAGGAGTCTCAAGGACCCTAGGCAGTGCTCACATTGTGGGTGATAGGAACCTAGATAACCAAGACTAGCAATTTGAAAATAGTATAGGAAGGGTAGGGGGACAGTTTTAGAAAAACAGTTTAATTTTTAGAAGCAAAGAACTGCAGACTACATGGTAGCAAACAGAGCTGGGCCAAGAAATAAACAGAGCACATGGTCTAAACAGATTAGTACTTATTCAACTAATTACTCATACTAGTATTCAAAGTGATTCACAAAGAGCAAGGGCACTTAAATTAACAGACAGAATTGGCTATACATGTTTGCTGGGCAGGGAACATACAACTGATTATTCAGAGTTTCACATTATTAAAGATAACCTAATTAGCTTTGTCACTAACTGAAATCATATATGCATGTATTAAACAAAAAACATGCTGAAGTTTGAAATAACTAACCAAACAAACACATAGAACGGGATAGGGTAGTAGGAACTAGAGCATACTAGTTTCAGAGAGAGGTAAACATGCATCATAGATCAGGCAGAAGCATGCTAAGGTTGAAATAAACATGAAGAACAGAACAAGATAACAAGAATTAACATATAGCAGTTGAGAAAGAAACGGACAAGAATCATGTATCAAACAGAAGCAGGTTGAGGTTGAAATAAACTATCCACATAACATATAGAATAGAAATAGGTTAACAGAAGTCAACACATACCAGTTAGGAAGAAAGTAAATAGGAATGTAATGACAGTTTGGATCCAAATAGTTTAGCCTTGGCTTCCAGCCGGCTAAACAGTGCAGAAACCAGAGTAGCAGCACAAAGAGAGTTTTTTTAGGAAAATCAAAGAGCCTTTTTAAGTTGTGAAGTGAAGAAAGTGTGAGTGTAAGTCCGTAAGCGTGAACTTGTGTGTTAAAATCAGAATAGTGAAAGATCTTTATAGCATATAGTAGAGTAAAACCAAATAGGGTAAGGTATGCAAAATCAATCAATCAATCAATTAGATTTAACAGGAGTCAATTAACAGTAAGTGTAACTTAAATTAAGGAGAATCTTTCACAGAATAGATCAGTAGACAAGATTAAGGTTAAATAAGGTGAGTAGTAAATCCAGAGATCACTTATAGGTCGGTTCTAGTAACCAAAGCACATAAATCAGGCTAGCAAGAGAATTAAGGTAAGTAGTACCAATTAGGAATCGCACATAAGGAAAGAATAGTTAAAAATCTGTCAAGGAGATATCAATTTTAAAAGGAAAGCACAATTTTCGAACCCTAATTAAGCAAGTAAATAAGTTAATCACTTTAATTGACAGAGCCACAGTAAACAGGCAAAACATTATAACCAACAGTCAAATGATGAAAAACCCTAAGATGTAAAGATATAGAGATGAAACCCAAGTAAAATAAATCAGTCAAACAGTAAAGAAGAAAACCATAGTTGAACATTTAAACGTTTTAAACATTTTTGCAGAAACCTCTTGAAAAATCGAAACCCTAGCTTTTAGGGAAAAATGTAGTCGGTTGAAAATAGTAGTAAAAACAGAAGAATCTTAAATGAAAAATACCAAACGAAATCAAACCACTTCAAATCTAAAGAGGTCGGAACTGATTCAGCCAGAAATAGTTAGGTTTATACAAAAAATAAATAGAGGTGGAAAATCTGGTTTAAACCAAAGATTTGAAGCCATAAAAACACAAAAGTGATAATACTCACAGACATTGGGGTGAATACAGTTAGATTAATCGACAACATGAGAGATTTGAACCAAATCTGGCTCGAGCTTCTTGAGATTATCCTCAATTAACATGGAAATCGAACAACCAGCAGAGACAGGAGGCCAGATAAGGCCTGAGATTGAAGAAAGAACCCATGAATCAAAGGGGTTTCAGTGACGGCGGGTTAGGGTTAGAAGGAGGGTGAGAGAGAAGAGAGGAGGGAAGGGATTTCAAGGCGGTGGATTTGGAAAAGTGAGTAGGGTTTAGGTCGTTTGGTTAATTAAAATGGAAAGATTATCCTGGACCATTGATCTTCTGAGATCAACGGCCAGGATTAAATTTGGGGTTGGGGCGGGTTATAATAATTGGTTTTTTGGGTTTGGGTTATGGGTATTGGGTAAGGTTAGGGTATTGGGCTGGGATAGTTATCGGGCTGAGGTCCGAAAAATTAATAAAAGAGGCTATATGTTAAATACCCATTTAAGTTGATAAGAATAATTTATAAAAACAGTTAATAAGTGATGAAAATGCTATTTGTGCATGAAAATAATTTAGAATAATTACTTAATGTTATAAAAATATGAAAAATCATTTTCATGTAAAAGATAAAGTAATTATGCATACTTGGGCTATTTTTGTGAAGTTATTGCAATTATAACCTAAAGAAGTAAATATAATTATGCATAAAATAATTAAAGCTTAATATAAATATAATGATAAAATTAAGAAATGAAATTATTATAGAATTATTTGTGATGCAATTAGTAATTATTTAGATAATAAAATGATGGAACAAATTAATTAAAAATCTTTTAAATCACAGAAAATTATGGAAAAATGTTAATTGATGCTCATGCATTATACATATGCATTTTGAAAATATATGGGGGAAACATTGGGTATCAACAGGTTCCATTGTTTACCCGGGAAGGATGAAAGAGTTGTCGGGTAAAGATACTGTGTGCGGTGAAACCGGGGAAGGCCGATTTTAAGACTTCTTTAGCATTCCGAGCCTCGACCTCGGCTGTATCGGAGCAGAATCCGAATTTCGACCCCGAGGTACACCCCTCGAGGAAGTATTCCGAGGAGTCAATGTACCTCGGGGCAGGGTAAACATCGAAGAGTGTTATGGGAAAGCGGGAAGTTCCAGAAAGCACGTGGTTAAAGCTGACAAAATACACAAAATAGTACAAGCCCTTACCGTGGCATTAAATGGTTGTACCATTCATCTCTCTTTGCATTAATTACACATGTACTATGTTGGGATTTCCCCTCATATATAAAGGGTACCCTTGTCACTTTGTAACACACATGATACTCAATATACAAGACAAAGAACATTCTTTGCCCTCTAAGTCAAACATCCTTTACAATGGTCTCATTGATTTATTGTCTTTCATTTTATTGTTCATTAATCGTTCTTCATACA
>ML422842.1:26756-51677 GCA_005239525.1 Nicotiana knightiana | reverse complement strand
TGGCGTTATATATGCACCACCACCTGATCAACTGGTATACGATGATGATTTTACCCACAGTGGACGATATGATATGATGGGATGCCCTCAGAGGCTGATGATGCTATGAAACATATACCTATGCATGACATGACATTCATATGCATATGCATGATGCTAAAAGTGATTTATTATTACAGTGTTATCCAGACATACATGTTGAGTCAATTACTCTATATCTCTTCCATGTTTTTTATGTATTTATTTATGTGCCATACATACTCAGTACATTATTTGTACTGACGTCCTGGGGACGCAGTGTTTCATGCCCGCAGGTGCAGGTAGGCGAACTGACGGTCCCCCTTCTTAGGATCCACGATCAGCGAGAGTTGGAGTGCTCCACTTGATCCGGAGCTACTTTTGACTTTGGTACGATATGTTTGTATATAGATATATATGGGTATGACGTGGCTCAGACCCGTCTTTATGCATTTATGATTCTATTAGAGGTCTGTAGACAATATGTCTAGTTGGAAGTATGTGGCCTTGCCGGATTCCAGTTTTGAGATATGTAGTTGTCTATAGCAACTTTGTCAGCTCGTTCTACGTATGTTGTACGTATATGTATGCATGCATTTTTGTGCAGATTGCCTTCATGTATAATGTTCTCGTAATTCAGTAGATGTTATTCAGGTTCATATTTTAGACGCATATTTAGGGGTGTTTGACAGGTAGGACTCAGACACCCGTCGCGGCCCATCGGTTTGGGTCGTGACATCGGCAAACACTATATAGAACATAAGTTGAATACATTAAATGGTTTAGAATGGAGGAATATATTATTAAACATAAAGCAAGGATGAAGTGGGAAAAAGAAGGTGTTCCAATTCCAAATATTTCTACAGTGTGAAAGAAGAGAAAAAGGAAGGCTCACGGACACACACAGGAACAAAAATAAGCATGGAACATGGATCGAGGGCAATGAAGCTGTGGATCATTTCAGTAAACTACTTACACACACTCCTTGAGACATCCAAGAGGTAGAAAAAAGTTAAGAAGCCGCTATTTTCTCTATTGACCCTAAGAGTGCTACATGCCATGATGTCTTCAATGGCCACTTCTTTCAAGCTTCCTGGGGCACTATCAAAAATGAAGATTACAATTTTTTTTGGAATTTTTTCCTAGGCACTAATCTCACCAGATACTCACTCATACTAACCTTGTGCTTATTCACACGGTACCTTCCCCCACTACTGTTGTGTAACTAAGACAAATTAGCCTTTACAATGTCTCCAACAGATCATCTCTACCAGGCTTTCCCAACCGCTCCCTAAACTCATTTCAGAGAACTAAACTAGGTTCGTAAAAGGCGGACTCATCACCAAAAACATCCTCCTAGCTCAGGAACTTGTTCATAGTATTGGGAAAGAAATAAGGGAGGTAACATTGATATTAAGCTTGATATGTCTAAAGCATACGACAAGCTATCCTGGAGCGTCCTTATAGCTATCCTAAAAAAAATGAACTTCTTAAAATATGTTGTTGATCTTATCTATATGCTCCAAGCTAATAACCGGTACTCCATACTTATTAATGGAATCAAACTTGGATTCTTCAAATCCTCCAGAGATCTGAAACATGGTGATCTTCTATTTCGTTCCTTATTACTCTGGGCTGCAGAAGCACTTACAAGAGCACTTAACAAGTTGAATGAAAATATCAGTTCATTGGTTTCTCTATGAGCCTGAGAAGTCCTGGATTAAACTATTAGGGTTTTATCCTAAATTTCTAATCTATTAGGATTCTCTTTCTTGAAGGAAGGGAAAAAGACTTCAAAAAGGAATAAATTTTCTTCTTATGCCTTATTCTTTTCTTGGAGGAGAAGTTTTGCACTTCTATAAATTGAAAATATCTCCTTCCCACAAACAACAACAAAACAACCTCCACAATATAGTCTTTACGAGAATCATGTTTATGGGAGATTTGTCTCTCCAAAATTTTACTTTCTCTTTTTATATTACTGATAGATCATATATAGGTCGATGGACCAAACCTTAATAAATTGTTATGTCTAGTTTAGTATATTTTTCTTTTAGAATCGGATTATCGTCCATCAAGCTTTTCATTTTTAGCTTGCGCATGCACCATTTTATTTAGATCACAACAAGTGGTATCAGAGCCAACCGTTGAACGAGGTTGAAGACGGGTTCAAGGCGAGTTGCAAATCAAGATGCAATTAATTTGACGATAATGAAGATTTATCCAAAAAAAAAAGTTTGAACGTGTTGCTACATGTGGAGATAAATTTACAACCACGAGTATTCAAAACCCCTGTTGCTACATCTTTACAGAAATAAAAATCTTTTTAATCCATATTTTAGCCACTATTAACTAATGTCAGTTTTAACACATGTGTATTGTAGCACATGGGTCGTAATGCCAGTTTTAACTTATGCTTCTTTTTGATAAATGAGCTTCTTTTAACCATGTCGGTTTTAACGTATGTTTATTCTTAATGCATGGGCTCCTTTTAACCCATTTTAGGGATCCTTTCAGCCCATGCCAAGATTTTCAACCTATACCTATTTTTAAGCATATCAAGCAGCAATGATGAAGATTATTTGAAGAAGACGGATAAAGTTTTGTCAAGAAAATTGAGGCCAAGGGGAGAATTAATAGGATTTTTTCCTGAATTTCTAATCTATTAGGACTCTCGGAAGGAAAAAAGACTCCTAAAAGGAATAAATTTCCTTCTTATGCCTTATCATTTTCTTAGAGGATAAGTTTTACACTTATATAAATTAAAGATACCTCTTCCCCATAAACAACAACATAAAAACCTCCACAATGTAGTCTTTATGTTTATTCTCTCAAAAGTTTTATTTTCTCTTTTTATATTAGTGATATATGTAGGTCGATTGACCAAATCATAATATACTATTATGCCTAGTTTAATATATTTTTCTTTTATACTATGATTTATTGTCCATCGAGTTTTGCATTGTTAGCTTCTATATGCACCATGTTATTTCGATCCCAACATAAATCACCTCAGATACGCTCATGATTTGGTTCTATTCACTTTTGGGGATAAAAAAATGCATTAATTTGATCATGAATATTCTCAACAAGTACCAACCGTGCTCAGTGAAATAACACAACTATGAGAAAATTGTCTTTCTCAATCAAAATTTTGAAGATAGAGTTATCAACAGGAGGATCAATAGATGCACTAGGTTCAAGCAGTTTGAATTCCCCTATACCTACTTAGGGTGTCGAAGTTTGCTACTTTTCTAATCTAACGTCCAAAGTCTTTAGCAAGTCTGGTGGACGGCAGGGAAGGATGATATCTTTTGGGGGAGGGACACTATTATCAAACATCTCCTTCAATCCTAAACCTTCGACCTCCTTGCTCCTTAACCCCCACTCCCACACCAAAACTATTATTAATCAGATTGAGATTTACCTCTCTAATTTATTTGGGAAAATGAGTGGAAGAATAGTTGCCATTGGAGCTTATGAAATAAATTAAGCTATCCTTGTACTAAAAGTGGAGTAGGTTTTAAAAACAACATGACATTTGTAAAGCCTTTGCTATTAGAAAGTGGAGGAGGTTCAGGGTAGAAGATAATTGATGGACCAAGTTTTTGCACGCCAATTAATACCCTAAATCAAATATGTAATGATCCAATCGGTCGTTTTGAGCTTTTGCATCACGTTTAGATATTCAAAGTCTTGAGTAGATTCATATGATTTATTATAACTTGTGTGAATCGTCGGTTTGAGTTTTCAGGTTATTCGCTATTGATTTGGAGAATGATTCTCAGTTTGGAAGCTTTAAATTAGAAGAACTGACTATCTTTGGATTTTTTGTATTCGACACCAGATCATAGTATTGATTGTTCTGTTATGTATGGATAGAGATGTTGGACTTGGATATATTCCCGAATTTTCATTTGGAGGTTTCTTGAAGGTTTTGGCATTATTCGGCGAAAGTTGGCAAATTTGAAGGTTTGGAAAGTTCATAGGTTCGATCGGGATTGGAATAACTTTTTTATGCTATTTGGCAGTTGAGTATTAAATTTGAGATCATTCTGGATCGACTTGATATGGTTCATCATGAGTTTTGGAAGTTGAAAGTTCAAAAGCACATAAAGTTTGACTTGAGGTGCGATTCGTAATTTTGATATTGTTATGTGTGATTTGAGGTCTCGAGTAGGTCCGTGTTGTGTTTTGGAACATGTTGGAATGTTCAGACCGGGTCTCGAGAGGCTCGGGGTGTGTTTCGGGGTGATTTCAGATAATTTCTCTTATATTGGCAATGCTGGTTTTTATTGATGTCTGCAGCAAAATTGCGTTCGCGCGGGAGTCACCGCGATCATGAATAAGGATTTGGACTGGGCTATTTTATCTCTTCTCATTTTCGAGTAATACATCGTTTTCTTGGAGGCTGTGGAACTTCTCATTCGCGTTTATGAGGTCGCGTTCGTGTAGTGAGCTGGGAGCTGGAGCACTCTTCTTCGCGTCTGCGAGACATGGGTCACGTTCGCATTGGGTGGAATATGTGGGCATCGTGTTCGCATGGAATGCATCGCGAATGCGTAATAAATTTTTGGTTGCAGTTCATTTTGTTCATCGTGAACGCGAGAATCATTCTGCATTCATGAAGGGATCACCTAGGCAGTGCATAGAAGAACTCTATTTTTGGACTTTGAGTTATTTTAATATATTTTGAGCTATGGAGCTCGGATTTGGGCAATTTATGAGGCGATTGTCACCACATGTATTAGGTTTCGAGCCGTTCAATGGTTGATACGCGTGGGATGGCATTTCTAGAGTATCATTTGGCTTGTTCAGTATTAAATTTGGCTTGTTCGAGGTAAACAAGATGTATAAACTTGGATTTGAGGGTATTTAACCCCGGGAACTATGGTATAAGAGATGTATTGGGGTGACATGCATGCTAGGTGACGAACATGTTAGCGTGCATCGAGGTAATCATGATTCAATTTGACTATTAGACTATGATCAGAGTTGTTTAGATGTTATATCTTGATATATTCGTATAATTCCTACTTGTTAGAATAATTGAGCTGTGATTCATGTCAGAAATCATGTTTAGACTGTGCTTATTCGGTTGAGATCTAATGAGGCTATCTTTGTTGTTTTGAGTTATGTGCTCTAGTTGTATTTATATACTTAGTCATGATTCTTCATTTTGCATATCATATCTCAGTCTCGGTTCATCATTCACTGTTACATCATATGCTATCATTGTTTGGGATGAGTAGTACGAAATTGTGAGGACTTATGACTTTAGAGATTGATGACTAAGGTGGGCCTAGGAGCTATGATGCGAGTGTTATTGTGGATCAGGTGCACGTCGCAGCAGGCCATATTGGCTTTGTGACTATTCTTATTATTGTGGATCGGGTTGCACACCACAACATTCTTTCTAGGCTTTTAATTAACGACAGGATCCGCCTCTCCGGAGTATGCCATATTAGCAGTGAGTGTAGGCAAATTGATATATATACACGTTCTTTGGTGAGGGGCGTATGAGCCAAGCACCCGTACAATGCTGAGTGATTTTGTGTGTGTGTGTCTGATGAAGTGGGAAATTCAGGAAAACATATTGAGCAAGTTGAGAGTGATAGTAGCTAGGGATACCAGTGTGAAATCATTCATATGGCATGCATACTTGTCATGTCGGCATAGAGATACATTTTTCTTCATGTTGTATGGAAATGTGACTTTTATGATTTGACATGTAAGCATAGAGATGATATTCCTCATGCTAGGAAGTATATGATAATTGATGACTTGACATGCTCATTGACATGTAGGCATAGAGAAGTACTTTCCTCATGCTAATTGATAAACGAAAAGTCTTATTTGATGTTGTAAATTGGAAAACACAAATATGGTGTACAAGTAAAGATATTCTCTTTATTGGTTTCTCTTGGTGCACGATTAGCATGACGCTAACGTACGCCTACCGGAAAATGGGGAGGTAACGGCCAACCAAAAATGTGAAGAAAGTTCAGAAGGAGGAAGTCAGACTTGCTGAGGGACAAAGTGCCACACTGAGGGTGAATATCACTCCCAAAATCTTGCTAATCAAAAAAGGGTAAACACTGGTCACAACACCAAAGATGTTAATGGAAGCAATGAAAATCGAGCCACAATGCCAATTGGATCAAGTGGAATGAAGGAACTAGAGAGCATAAATGAAGGATCACACAGTGCGTAGAAGATGATGAGCAAAGGTAAGGAGAAATTGAGCCCAATCCTAGACATCTGTCCTACGCTACCTGTTAGGGTTGAAGGAATTAAAACACCAAAGAGTATTGTGAACACACCAGCTACCATGCAACCTGTAATTTCTCATATTGGGCAAACCTAAAGCCAACCAAATGGGGGAGGACTAGATAAGCTAGTTGGGAGAGATCATAGTACCAATTGAACGGCCTCCAGAAATAGGTCCAATAAATTGAGGTACACAGAAGAAGCTACAGCTGTATTAGAAGGACCCTGGAGGGAGAACATGGGCAAATTTGGTTGGTGGGAACAAACTGGTAGCTAAAGGAATGGAACTCAAGTTTATTCCACCAACAATTACCAATGGTGGAAAGGTCATTGAATTAACCCAGGAAGATTTGTTAGTGAAAATGAGTAATGGAAATCTGCCCTAATTGGCTATATGATTGGAGCCACACCTACAATTGGAGAAATGGAGCGATATGTAGCAGCACAAGGCAGATTTGAGGATAACCCAAAGGTATTCTATCACAATGCAGGCTATTTTGTGATCAACTTTAGTTGTGAAGAAGACAGGAATAAATTACTATATGTAGGGCCTCATATGCTGAACATTAGACCTTTAATCCTAAAAAAAAAGAACCCCTTAGTTTAATTTTGATGATGAAGATTTGAAAACAATTCCCATCTGGGTGAAGCCACCAAACCTCCCATTAAGCTATTGGAGTCACACTTCCCTGAGAAAAATTGGGAGCTACTTTTGATTTTGGTACGATACGTTTGTATATAGATATATATGGGTATGACATGACTCAGACCCGTATTTATACAGTTATGTTTCTATTAGAGGTCTGTAGACAATATGTCTAGTTGGATAGTATGTGGCCTTGTCGGCTTCCAGTTTTGAGATGTGTAGTTGTCTATAGCAGCTTTGTCAGCTCGTACTACGTATGTTGTACATATATGTATGCATGCCTTTTTGTGCAGATTGCCTTCATGTATAATGTTCTCGTAATTCAGCAGATGTTATTCCGATTCATATTTTAGACGCATATTTAGGGGTGTTTGACAGGTAGGACTCAGGCACCCGTCGCGACCCATCGGGTTGGGTCGTGACTTCGGCAAACACTATACAAAACACAAGTTGAATACATTAAATGGCTCAGAATGGAGGAATCTATTATTAGACATAAAGCAAGGATGAAGTGGGAAAAAGAAGGTGTTCCAATTCCAAATATTTCTACAGTGTGAAAGAAAAGAAAAAGGAAGGCTCACGGACACACACAAGAACAAAAATAAGCATGGAACATGGATCGAGGGCAATGAAGCTGTGGATCATTTCAGTAACCTCTTTACACACACTCCTTGCGACGTCCAAGAGGTAGAAAAAAGTTAAGAAGTGCTATTTTCTCTATTGACCCTAACAGTGCTACATGCCATAATGGCTTCAATAGCCACTTATTTCAAGCTTCCTGGGGCACTATCAAAAAGGAAGATTACAACTTTCTTTGGAATTTTTTCCTAGGCACTAATCTCACCAGATACTACACTCATACTAACCTTGTGCTTATTCACACGGTACCTTCCCCCACTACTGTGGTGTAACTAAGACAAATTAGCCTTTACAATGTCTCCAACAAGATCATCTCTACCAGGCTTTTCCAACCGCTCCCTAAACTCATTTCAGAGAACTAAACTAGGTTCGTCAAAGGCAAACTCATCACCAAAAACATCCTCTTAGCTCAGGAACTTGTTCATAGGATTGGGAAAGAAATAAGGGAGGTAACATTGATATTAAGCTTGATATGTCTAAAGCATACGACAAGCTATCCTGGAGCGTCCTTATAACTATCCTAAAAAAATGAACTTCTCAAAATATGTTGTTGATCTTATCTATATGCTCCAAGATAATAACCGGTACTCCATACTTATTAATGGAATCAAACTTGGATTCTTCAAATCCTCCCGAGATCTGAAACATGGTGATCCTCCATCTCTTTCCTTATTACTCTTGGCTTCAGAAGCACTTACAAGAGCACTTAACAAGTTGAATGAAAATATCAGTTCATTGGTTTCTCTAGAGCCTGAGAAGTCCCAGATTAAATTATTAGGGTTTTATCCTAAATTTCTAATCTATTAGGATTCTCTTTCTTGAAGGAAGGGAAAAAGACTTCAAAAAGGAATAAATTTTCTTCTTATGCCTTATTCTTTTCTTGGAGGAGAAGTTTTGCACTTCTATAAATTGAAAATATCTCCTTCCCTCAAACAACAACAAAACAACCTCCACAATATAGTCTTTACGAGAATCATGTTTATGGGAGACTTATCTCTCCAAAATTTTATTCTCTTTTTATATTGTGATAGATCATATATAGGTCAACTGACCAAACCTTAACAAATTGTTATGTCTAATTTAATATATTTTTCTTTTATACTCGGATTATCGTCCATCAAGCTTTGCAATTTTAGCTTACGCATGCACCATTTTATTTAGATCACAACAACTGGTATCAGAGCCAACTGTTGAACGAGGTTGAAGACGGGTTCAAGGCGAGTTGCAAATCAAGATGCAATTAATTTGACGATAATGAAGATTTATCCAAAAAAAAAAGTTTGAACGTGTTGCTACATGTGGAGATAAATTTACAACCACGAGTATTCAAAATCCCTGTTGCTGCATCTTTACAGAAATAACCCATATTTTAGCCACTTTAAACTAATGTCAGTTTTAACACATGTGTATTGTAACACATGGGCCGTAATGCCAGTTTTAACTTATGCTTCTTTTTAATAAATGAGCTTCTTTTAACCATTTCGGTTTTAACCTATGTTTATTCTTAATGCACGGGATCCTTTTAACCCATTTTTGGTATCCTTTCAACCCATGCCAAGATTTTTCAACCTATACCTATTTTAAGCATACCAAGCAACAATGATGAAGATTATTCGAAGAAGACGGATAAAGTTTTGTCAGTAAAATTGAGGCCAAGGGGAGAATTAATATGATTCTTTCATGAATTTCTAATCTATTAGGACTCTCGGAAGGAAAAAAGACTCCTAAAAGGAATACATTTCCTTCTTATGCCTTATCATTTTCTTAGAGGATAAGTTCTACACTTATATAAATTAAAGATACCTCCTTCCCATAAACAACAACAAAACAACCTCCACAATGTAGTATTTACGTTTATTCTCTCAAAAGTTTTAGTTTCTCTTTTTATATTAGTGATATACGTAGGTCGATTGACCAAATCATAATATACTATTATGCCTAGTTTAATATATTTTTCTTTTATACTATGATTTATTGTCCATCGAGTTTTGCATTGTTAGCTTCCGCATGCACCATGTTATTTTGATCCCAACATAAATCACCTCAGCTACGCTCATGATTTGGTTCTATTCACTTTTGGGGATAAAAAAATGCATTAATTTGATCATGAATATTTTCAACAAGTACCAACCGTGCTCAGTGCAATAACACAACTATGAGAAAATTGTCTTCCTCAAGCAAAATTTTGAAGATAGAGTTATCAACAGGAGGATCAATAGATGCACTAGGTTCAAGCAGTTTGAATTCCCCTCTACCTACTTAGGGTGTTGATGTTTGCTACTTTTCTAATCTAACGTCCAAGTCTTTGGCAAGGCTGGTGGACGGCAGGCAAGGATGATATCTTTTGGAGGAGGGTCACTATTATCAAAAATCTCCTTCAATCCCAAACCTTCGACCTCCTTATTGCTTAACCCCCACTCCAACCCCAAAACTGTTATTAATCAGATTGAGATTTACCTCTCTAATTTATTTAGGAAAATGAGTGGAAGAATAGCTGCCATTGGAGCTTATGAGATAACTTAAGCTATCCTTGTACTTAAAATGGAGTAGGTTTTAAAAACAACATGACATTTGTAAAGCCTTTGCTATTAGAAAGTGGAGGAGGTTCAGGGTAGAAGATAATTGATGGACCAAGTTTTTGCATGCCAATTATTACCCTAAATGAAATATGTAATGATCCAATCGGTCGTTTTGAGCTTTTGCATCACGTTTAGATATTCAAAGTCTTGAGTAGCTTCATATGATGTATTATAACTTGTGTGAATCATCGGTTTGAGTTTTCAGGTTATTCGTGATTGATTTGGAGAATGATTCTCAGTTAGGAAGCTTTAAATTAGAAGAACTGACTATCTTTGGATTTTTTGTAGTCGACACCAGATCGTACTATTGATTGTTCCGTTAGGTATGGTTGGAGATGTTGTACTTGGATATATTCCCGAATTTTCATTTGGAGGTTTCTTGAAGGTTTTGGCATTATTTGGCGAAAGTTGGCAATTTGAAGGTTTGGAAAGTTCATAGGTTCGATCGGGATTGGAATAACTTCGTAATGCTATTTGGAAATTGAGTACAGAATTTGAGATCATTGTGGATCGACTTGATATGGTTCATCATGAGTTTTGGAAGTTGAAAGTTCAAAAGTACATAAAGTTTGATTTGAGGTGCGATTTGTAATTTTGATATTGTTATGTGTGACTTGAGGTCTCGAGTAGGTCCGTGTTGTTTTCTGGAACATGTTGGAATGTTCAGAACAGGTCTCGAGAGGTTCGGGGTGTGTTTCAGATTATTTCTCTTGTATTGCAATGCTGGTTTTTATTGATGTCTGCAGCAAAATCGCGTTTGCGCGTGAGTCATCGCGATCATGAATAAGGATTTGGACTGGGTTATTTTATATCTTCGCTTCTGCGAGTAATAAATCGTGTTCTTGGAGGTTGTGGAACTTCTCATTCGCGTTTATGAGGTCGCGTTCGTGTAGTGAGCTGGGAGCTGGAGCACTCTTCTTCGCGTCTGCGAGACATGTGTCACGTTCGCATTGGGTGGATTATGTGGGCATCGCTTTCGCATGGAATGCATCGCGAATGCGTAAAGGATTTTTTGTTGCAGTTCATTTTGTTCATCGTGAAATCGAGAATCATTCCGCATTCGCAAAGGGATCACCTAGGCAGTGCATAGAAGAGCTCTATTTTTGGACTTTGAGTTATTTTAATATATTTTGAGTTCTGGAGCCCGGATTTGGGAAATTTCTGAGGCGATTGTCACCACATGTATTAGGTTTTGAGCCATTCAAGGGTTGATACGCGCGGGATGGCATTTCTAGAGTATCATTTGGCTTGTTCAGTATTAAATTTAGCTTGTTCGAGGTAAACAAGATGTATAAACTTGGATTTGAGGGTATTTAACCCCGGGAACTATGGTATAAGAGATGTATTGGGGTGACATGCATGCTAGGTGACGAGCATGTTAGCGTGCATCGAGGTAATCATGATTCAATTTGACTATTAGACTATGATCAGAGTTGTTTAGATGTTATATCTTGATATATTCGTATAATTCCTACTTGTTAGAATAATTGAGCTGTGATTCATGTCAGAAATCATGTTTAGACTGTGCTTATTCGGTTGAGATCTAATGAGGCTATCTTTGTTGTTTTGAGTTATGTGCTCTAGTTGTATTTATATACTTAGTCATGATTCTTCATTTTGCATATCATATCTCAGTCTCGGTTCATCATTCACTGTTACATCATATGCTATCATTGTTTGGGATGAGTAGTACGAAATTGTGAGGACTTATGACTTTAGAGATTGATGACTAAGGTGGGCCTAGGAGCTATGATGCGAGTGTTATTGTGGATCAGGTGCACGTCGCAGCAGGCCATATTGGCTTTGTGACTATTCTTATTATTGTGGATCGGGTTGCACACCACAACATTCTTTCTAGGCTTTTAATTAACGACAGGATCCGCCTCTCCGGAGTATGCCATATTAGCAGTGAGTGTAGGCAAATTGATATATATACACGTTCTTTGGTGAGGGGCGTATGAGCCAAGCACCCGTACAATGCTGAGTGATTTTGTGTGTGTGTGTCTGATGAAGTGGGAAATTCAGGAAAACATATTGAGCAAGTTGAGAGTGATAGTAGCTAGGGATACCAGTGTGAAATCATTCATATGGCATGCATACTTGTCATGTCGGCATAGAGATACATTTTTCTTCATGTTGTATGGAAATGTGACTTTTATGATTTGACATGTAAGCATAGAGATGATATTCCTCATGCTAGGAAGTATATGATAATTGATGACTTGACATGCTCATTGACATGTAGGCATAGAGAAGTACTTTCCTCATGCTAATTGATAAACGAAAAGTCTTATTTGATGTTGTAAATTGGAAAACACAAATATGGTGTACAAGTAAAGATATTCTCTTTATTGGTTTCTCTTGGTGCACGATTAGCATGACGCTAACGTACGCCTACCGGAAAATGGGGAGGGAACGGCCAACCAAAAATGTGAAGAAAGTTCAGAAGGAGGAAGTCAGACTTGCTGAGGGACAAAGTGCCACACCGAGGGTGAATATCACTCCCAAAAGCTTGCTAATCAAAAAAAGGGTAAACACTAGTCACAACACCAACGGTGTTAATGGAAGCAATGAAACTCAAAGCCACAATGCCAATTGGATCAAGTGGAATGAAAGAACTAGAGAGCATAAATGAAGGATCACACAGTGCGTAGAAGATGGTGAGCAAAGGTAAGGAGAAATTGAGCCCAATCCTAGACATCTGGCCTACGCTACCTGTTAGGGTTGAAGGAATTAAAACACCAATGAGTATTGTGAACACACCGGCTACCATGCAACCTTTAATTTCTCATATTGGGCAAACCTAAAGCCAACCAAATGGGGGAGGATTAGATAAACTAGTGGGAGAGATCATAGTACCAATTAAACGACCTCCAGAAATAGGATCAATAAATGGAGGTACACATAGGAAGCTACAGCTGTATTAGAAGGACCCTAGAGGGAGAACATGGGCAAATTTGGTTGGTGGGAACAAACTGGTAGCTAAAGGAATGGAACTCAAGTTTATTCCACCAGCAATTATCAATGGTGGAAAGGTCATTGATTAACCCAGGAAGATGTTGTTAGTGAAAATGAGAAATGGAAATCTGCCCTAATTGGCTATATGATTGGAGCCACACCTACAATTGAAGAAATGGAGCGATATGTAGCAGCACAAGGCAGATTTGAGGATAACCCAAAGGTATTCTATCACAATGCAGGCTATTTTGTGATTAACTTTAGTTGTGAAGAAGACAAGAATAAATTACTATATGTAGGGCTTCATATGCTGAACAACAGACCTTTAATCCTAAAACTATGGACCCCTGAGTTTAATTTTGATGATGAAGAGTTGAAAACAATTCCCATATGGGTGAAGTCACCAAACCTCCCATTAAGCTATTGGAGTCATACTTCCCTGAGAAAAATTGGGAGTGGTTTGGGACAGCTACTGTATGTTGATGATTGTACTACAAGTTTTGCTAGAATATCTTTTGCTAGAATCCTTGTGGAAGTGGATTACCTAGTATCGTCAAGGTCAAGGATCCAAAAGGGAGGATGTTTGAACAAGCATTGTGGTATGACTGGAAGCCAATATACTGTCGTAAGTGCTTGCAATTAGGACATAAGTGTCAAATAGAGAGGCAAAATCAGAATGACACTAAACCAGGGCCACAACAGAAGACAAAGCCACAACAGAAGAAAACATAATGGAAAGGGGTTAGAGCTACTGATAATGTCAAACATCAGGAGACAACTGAAGCAACAAAGAAAGCCCAACAAAATGAAATGCTAACAAAGCAAACAATGCCTGATGATGCTGGAGATTGGAGGGAAGTGAGGGGCAGATCAGTAGCAAAAAATTCACAAATGCCTCAACATAACAGTCATGTATTATCATAAATGGATTCGAGATGTTGGTTGAAGGAGGACAGTCCGATAGACAGAGATTAAGGCAACCTTCTCAATCCAGACTAGATGCGAAGGGTGAGACTGAAGGGGACAGGGACACTCATAATCCTCAAACATGATAACAGTTGCCTGGAATGTGAGGGGGTTAAATAAGACGTTCAAGCACAAGGAGATGAAGGTGTTTTTAAAGTAGTATAAAGTTATTTTAATAGCAATTAGTGAGCATACAGTTCAAGAGAATAAAGCAAATATAATTATTAATAAGGACATGCCAAACTGGAAGTGGTGTACCAAGGCTTGCCATGGGTTAAAAGGTAAAATAGGGTTGTCTGGAATCTAGATGATATTCAGTTCACTGTTCTGGATACATCACCACAAGTGATTCATGGCCTTGTGAAGACAAAGACAAGGGAATTTCACTTCTCATCTATCTACGGGTTGCACATGATACATGCTAGGGGTGAGTTGTGGAGTAAACTAAGAAGTTTGGATGCACAAAATGACAATTCCATGGTTGATCATGGGCGATTTTAATTCTGTATTGTCTACTGAGGATAGAAGCCATGGCAGTGAAGTACAAGAGCATGAAACCAAGGACTTCAAGAATTCATAGAAGATTGCAGGATGAATGAATTGCCAACTGTTGGAAGGACATATACATGGACTAATAACCATGTGTATAGTAGGATTGATTGAGCTATTGTAAATGCTGCTTGGATGGTCAACATGACTACACTATAGGTTCAGATAATGGACCCTCATTTCTCAGACCATTCTCCACTGAACATACAAATAGAAGCATCGCCTGAGACTAGGAAAAGTCCATTCAAGTTCTTTAACTACGTAGCTCAACATCTATACTTTGGAAATATAGTACAGGAAAATTGGGCCTTGACTGATGGGAAGATGGCTAGGCTATGGCAGAATCTAAAGGAAATCAGGAAACCAATGAAGAATCTTAATAACATAACAGATGTTACTAAGATGATACACAAGCTCAAAGTTGAACTGAAAGATTTGCAGAGCCAAATGAGGGACACTAATGTGAGTATAGAGAAATTTGAGAAGGAAAAAAGTCTCAGAATGCAACTTGAAAAAAGAAGCCTCATTGAAGAAAGAATATATAAGCAGAAATCAAGGGTGCAAAACATCAAATTGGGAGATTCAAACATTGCATATTTCTTTGCCAGTATGATAGGAAGGAAGGCACATAATCAAATCAGAATACTCACATCAAAGAATGGTGAAATGATCAACAATGCTGAGGAAATACAGAAGGAGATAATGGGTTTCTATAAGCAGCTGTTGGGTTCAGCCTCTACAACCTTGCCAGCAATACACCCTAGTGTTCTACAACATGGGACCAGAGTTAACAGGAGTCAGGAACTTCAACTCATAAAACCATTCACTAAGGAGGATGTAATGCAAGCTCTGAAAGGAATAGATGACATGAAGGCACCTGGAGGAGATGGATTTAACTCATAATTCTTTAAGAAATCATGGTCTACTATAGGTGACAATGTAACTAAGGCATTAATATTGAGTTGCCGTACTCACATTACTCTGTGCACCTTATGTGCATATCTAGGTGCTAGGGCACAGTGAGCTGTGTATCTGTACCAGAGACTTCTCGGAGATTTTGCGAGGTAGGTGCATGCATCCGCAACCCTGCTCTCTTTCATGCTTACTATTATAGAGTTTATTTTCCAGAGTTGTATATTTTTTGTAGATGCTCACGACAGTGGCTCCGGGATCTCGGGATTGATATGTAATATTCGGTGTAGCTTTATCTATTTTAAAAATGTTTAAAAGAAACCTTTATGGGTTATCAGTTTAGTAATGATATAAATGGAAGATTAATTACGATTTGAGTGTGGATTTGGCTGGCCTAGTTCCACAATAGGTGCCATCACGACTGGTTTAGATTTGGGTTCGTGACAAGTTGGTATCAGAGTGCTATGTTTCATAGGACTCACCAGTCATGAGGAGATTTAGTAGAGTCTTACAAATCGGTATGGATACGTCTGTACTTATCTTCGAGAGGGTGCAGAACCCTTAGGAAAATCTCACATTCTTGAATTCTTGTCATGCGAATCCATTTTATTCAGCCAAAAGTGTAACTCCTGAATTCCTTCCATGTATTTGAACGCGCACGTGAGCGCTTGGTATTAGCTGTGCATCGACGACTTGTGACTTCCATGGATTAGATGTGATTTTAGAATGTTGATAATCGGCCAGTCTGGAGGACATGAGGCCAGATTTTGTCTGTAGCTTGAGCGGTGAGATTGCATTGTGAGATCACATGTGCTTGGGGACTTATATGTCTGTTGATGTCCTTATTGACGGGACTTTGTGACTGGATGACTATGTGGTGAGTGTGGTTTGAGGGTGAGATGTGTTCATATCGCTTGTTTGTGTCAAAAATGGATAGGCTGGATATGTAGCAAGAACTATTGAGTGTTTGACTTCTGTCTGGAGTTGGCACGTGGCCTCGAGTCGTGAGTGTATGGGAAGACCTCTTATATTGTTCAGTTTTGGAGTGAAGTGGATCCTTCTGTTGTGTTATGAGTTCCTGGTGATGTCTTTTGGGTTGATCATTCCCCCAGTAGCGTTCATGTATTGGACTAATGTATTCCAGCCATATTAACACTCTTTTGTTATTGTATTCATTGATGGCATCCTGGCGTATACACGTAGCCAGGGGTAGCATACTCAGTATTTGAGGATGGAATTATAAGAATTCGAGGAGGAGAAGCTCTATGCAATGTTCTCCAAGTATGAATTTTCGGCTCAGTTCAGTAGCATTTTTGGGGCACGTGGTGTTCAGTGAGGGTATCCAGGTGGTCAGAAAAGTGTGGGTAGAGCTTCCAGAAGATCAAGATTTCTTTGGCCACAACTCCAGTGATTAGTTATGCTATCAGCTTCAGGTTCTTATACCGCTTATTGTGATGTCTTGAAGCTACGCATTGGTTTGTTCTGATGTAGGAGGGTAAAGCGATTGCGTAATAGCTATGATCTTCGGAAGTGTGTAGAGAGATATCGGTTTGAGGCTAAGAAGGCGGGGCTATGTCTCGCGGGATGTCCTGAGGTTGTGTGATCCTTATGTTATTTTGTAGCAAGTTCTCTTTTACCAATAATTGATATATGTTGCAATTTGAGTTTAGATCACTTGTGGTAGTTGGCACGGCTATTGCAATGATGAATGCGAGGTTGGAGATGATTTGGGATATTAAATGGTTTGAGTTAGATATGAGCTTATAAAGGATTTAGTTGAACCTCATTGTGGTATGACGGCGGTGTTAACGTGTGGTCATTGTGAGTTATTGTTTGTTTTGATCGTGGGCTTTGAGCCAAGTGGGGGAGGCTGTTAATGATAAGTTGATTGCACGATTATGTGTTGTATTGGTTTCAGTTCGAGGTATATTGGTGGATTAATCATGACGTGCAGAGGTGGAATCTAGGAATGACTCGAGTAATGGAAATTCTTCAATACAGGTTGTAATGTACTCTATGGGTAGGTGAGTTCCATTGAATGATTGAGTTGTAATTTTAAAAGGTGTAGTGGGTACAGTGTATGAATTTTCTTGTTGCTTCAAGAGTGTGGATTACTTTCCTAGTGTGTTGCTGTGCAAACGGGGTCAAGTCGTTCTGTCTGCTTGATCGGTGTAATTGAGATATGTGTAGAGTTGATGACTCTCGAGAATGGTTCTGACAGATTCAAGGTTATACGTAACAATTGCGGATCTTCCAGGTGCGTATTGGCTAGAACTGAGATTTACGTTGGAGGGTGCCAAGACGTGTGGCATTTCTATATTATCATGGATTCTACATATCAGTATTAAGAAAGTGAAGGTAATGGATTTATATTCGCAGGAAGTCTCTTCAGGGTAAGTATTTTGAATGTGGTACTTTTGGGATATTTGAGAGAGTATTCAGTGGCTTATGAGCCTCAGACAATATGGTTTTATGCTTGGGTCTCGTGTGGTGAGTCTGGGTTGAGAATTGTGGTATTATGGAAAGGAGAAGTATCAATTCGAAGGTAAGTCAGAAGAAACTTGGATAAATAGGATAGCTTTGTAGTAGGTCGGATTGGCATAGTAAAGGATATGACTAGTTCTTTGGGTGTTTAAGAGGCAATCAGTTTTTACAGGTATTTCTTAGCAACGCTCTTGGGTTTGGGTGACATGCGTAACTTGGTTGAGTTAGAAGGATTCGGTCATGTCATTTTGGTGTTATACAAATGGGATTCAGATAGTTCTTGATGGTTTCTACTACGGTTATAGATGTATATTCTTCTACTGGTGTGAGGTGCAAGTGATGTATAGTGATTTTTCTTCTAAATGGGATCAAATGGGGAGTTCTTGGCTAGTTGGATACGTAGTTGCTTGTGGCTCGGAAGGGATCATGAAGTTCTCATATTCACTATAGGATGGCATGCGTATGCGGTATGTCGTGTAGAGTTGAGATTTGCCTATGTGAGATCAAGGTTCAGTTCTGGAAGGAAGGTAAAAAAATTCGTAGACATCATCGGCTGTTTCAAATGACTAGGTAGATAATATCAACAATTGGGTGGATTGATGAGGGTATACATTTCAGAAAGGTTAATGTGTGGAGTTAATGGTGCTGCATTGGTATAACGACACTCTCTTGTTGGATC
Organism: Nicotiana knightiana; assembly: GCA_005239525.1. NCBI lineage: Eukaryota > Viridiplantae > Streptophyta > Magnoliopsida > Solanales > Solanaceae > Nicotiana > Nicotiana knightiana. The sequence goes on along the minus strand of ML422842.1, from coordinate 32,977 downwards.
GAATGCTGATATTCAAGGTTGCTTGGTAACACGGAAGAATTATAGGGCTATCCCTCGGGGAATGATTGAGTATTAGGGATCTGTTATGTATTCGAGTGGTGGAGTTGAGATTAGATATAGTAATTGGTGCGCGTCATGACTTCGAGACTGAGAGCTCTCATAAACAGGTTATTTTGTGGTAGTGAACTGTGAAGATGCGAGCAAAGCTAGTCAGATGTTAGTATGTGCCATGATTCAGTCATTGTGAACCTTCAGAGAGTTATCTATCTGTTGTGGGTGAGAAGAGTTGATTTAAGGTTATTCGCAGGCCCAGTATGGATGTGTGTTCTGCACCAGATCGGAATTGTTGGCTCCGAATGGCTATTGTTGAGGGATGAACCATTCGATTTTCATTGAGTTTATTCCTATTCTGGAGTGATCTATGGGTCACCCTTCGTCGTTGCGAGGAGTGGTGATTGTTTGTTATATACACACATGGTGCGGTTCTAATTGGTCTTTAGAGCTAGATTTGAATAAGGTAAGTAATTGGGTATTGCGGGATTGAGACGTATTGGTTATGTTTTTTCGGGTTCATGTGGCACGGTATCGTCTGATTCCCCGTGGTTAGGGCAACGCACTTTGAGTACTTGATGTGGAATTGCTCATGGTTATTGATTTTGAGCAAGGCGACCTGAAGTATTTCATATGGACCAACGTGTGGATGGGATCACGCATTGTAGCGGAATTTATATGGAGGTATGATCCTTGGTGTCAGATTCGTGTGTTTTCATTTTTCGATGAGTGCCAGGCTCTTAGCATGGTTTTGTGACGGTAAATGTTAATGGCGGGATGGTCCTCTCATGTGAATCTTTTATACAAATTGATTACATTGGGATGTTGTTATTGAGTGCACGAGTTGCACAAGTTATGTATTTGAATTGTATTGATGTGTCATGTCATCAGAGTGGTCATGTTGGACGAGAATAAGTCATTGGACCTAGGATGAATACTGTCAGAATTGTCTACAACATAGTTGGAAGGATAAATACCGGGAGTCGGCTTAGAAATCTGCTATAATCCCTGTTTGGGTAGGGGGAGCTTCATGTCTGACTGATCGGACGAATGGTTGCTATTTTCTACGTGTTTCTTTCATCATCGCGAGTATATGAAAGTGTTAGAGCGAGGCATTTCTTGATAAGAGGTTATGTACCTGAATTGGGTTGTTTTGAGCAGCTATTGTGATTAGGGGTTATCACCATGAGTGTTTGAGTTATGCAGTATATTATGTGATTGCATCTTGGGTTACGAATATGGATTGATACAGCGTGTTCAGACTTATTCAGTTTATAGTTGTGGAATTTTGATCTTGTAAATTATTTCAGAAGTGGAAAATTGGTTCTAAGGTTTATGGGTCGGGTTGGATTTCGAAATTTCAACGGTGTTGTGCTATCAGACCTATATGGGATAGGGTGACGTAGGATCACCCCTGGGTATGTGCATGGTGAGGTTACGCGGCAGTTTGATGGTGTAGGAGAACAACTCTTGGCACGTTCGAGGACAAACTTATGTTTAAGTGGGGGAGGATGTAACAACCCGACCGGTCGTTCCGGGGGTAATAGCCCCGTTCTCCCCATTTCTACTTTATTATATGTGGTTCAACTTCATTATGTTGTGTTAGATCAGTTGGCTCGGGTCCGGAGTAATTTTTGGAGAGAAATGAGACACTTAGTCTCTTAACTTGGTTCAATAGTTGGAAAAAGTCAATCGGAAGTTGACTTATTGGTAAACGACCTCAGAATGTAGATTTTATGGCTGGGATAGCTTCATTAGGTGATTTGGTACTTCAGAGTGTGTTCAGAATGTGGTTTTGATGTCCGGTGTAGAATTAGGCTTGAATTGGCGAAAGTTAGTTTTTGGCGATTTCCGGTCGGCAGTGGATAATAGGCTATCGGGGTTGGAATGGAATTCCGGAAGTTGGAGCAGGTTCGTAATGTCAATTTGGACGTGTGAGAAAAGTTTCAGGTCATTCGGATGTGTTTTGGTGTGTTTCGGCATCGTTGGTGATTTTCGAAAGATTTAGGATTCTTAGGCTTGAATCATGAGTCGAATTTGTGTTTCGATGTTGTTTTGAGTGTCCCGAGGGTTCAAGTAAGTCTGGGTGATGATTTATGATGTGTTGGTATATTTTGTTGGGGTCCCGAGGGGCTTGGGATTAAGTTCGGATGGTTAACGGAGGTTCGGACTTGGAAAATTACAGCAAAACTGCTGCTGGTGCACCACTGCTAGTGTGGTCGCACCTGCGGAAGGAAGACCGCAGGCGCGAGGTCTGTAGGTGCGAAGACCTTGAGCAGGTGCGGAAGAGGGAGACCTGGCCTAGGAGCATAGGTGCAGATGCCTGGTCGCACCTACGAGCCCGCAAGTGCGAGAAGAGGTCCGCAGGTGCGAAAATCAGGACTTAAGTCGGATGCGCAGATGCACACCTGGGACCGCAGGTGCGGGTCCGCGGGTGCTATAATGAGGCCGCATGTGCGGGAATCGCTGGGCAGATCATATATATAGGGCCCTTAGCAAATTTTTGGCACTTTCATCACTTTTGCATGCGGGTGAGGCATTTTAAGAGTAAATTGAAGAGGATATTCGAGCGTCTTCTGTGGAGGTAAGTTTCTTGGACTAAAAACTCGATTCTATGTTGATATTTGACGGACTAGACTTGGAATTAGTGGAATTTAATAACATAAATTGGGGTTTAGGACTTGGGAAATTGAGACTTATAATTAAGGAATTTAGGGTTCAATTGTGGTCGGATTTTAATGCATTTTATATGTATAGACTCGGGAGAGGAAAAGGATTCTTGTGAAGCAATTTTTATAGAATTCCGAGACGTGGGCTCTAGGGCCCGGTTTGGCTAACTTCGAGAATTTTACCTAATTTTGATAGTTTTCGAGTGGACCTTGTTCCTTTAGCGTATATTGATGATATTAATCTGGTTTTGGATAGATTCGTAGCGGTCGGGAGCCGATTCGAGAGGAAAGAGCATCGCGGATTAGTATTTGGGCCGGTTTGAGGTAAGTAATGACTTTAAATCTTGTCCTGAGGGTATGAAACCCCGGACTTCGTATTTTCTCATTATTTTCGGAGTGGCGCACATGCCGGATGACGAGTGTGTGGAGTACACTGATTGTGGATTTGGACTTGGTCCTTCCCGTGGCAACTATTGAGTTACGTATTTACTTTTAAATCATATGTTAAATCGTGTTTAAAGACTATTGTTATGTTTGGGGTCTTGTGCCGACTTGTTTAGACCCCTTAGGGGATTTTACGGCTATTTCCTCACAGTGTTGACTTATGATTTACACTCAGTCATATTATGTTTAACTGATTTCGAAACTCAACCTTATTTACACTATTTTGAGATATAAAATGATGTTTTGGGTCGAGTTTCCCGTTTTACTGATAGCCCGAGTGGCTTTTTCAGAGTTTCTGACTGAGTGAGGCCGAGGGACTGATTGTGAGGATATGATATGCCACGAGGTGGCTTGATATTAGTGCTTGGGCTGAAGGAGCCCCTCCGGAGTCTGTACACACCCCAGTGAGCGCAGGTACCTACTGAGTGCGAGTGCCGAGTGATTGGGAGGTATGAGTGATTGTGAGGTTGCCCGGGGGGCTGATTATGAGTGATTGTGAGGTATGCCTGAGGGGCTGATTCTGAGTGATGTTACACTCGAGGCGCAGTTTCTGATACATGTTTTTCCCGAGGGACTACTTATGAATTTACCACTTTCACTTGAACTTATGAAATATGTTTTGCCCGAGGGGCTCTCTGTGATTTTTATCATTTTTACACTAAACTTCTTGAAAGTTATGTTAAAATTGGTTGCTAGTATATTTCCAAATGATTTTTACTGAGATCGGCCCTTAAGCGTGATGATTTAATGTATACACTGTTGGAAAGAAAGACTGTTCTTATTGTGAAATGATGTTTCGACTTTATGTGTTTCTTACTGCTCTGACCTGATTTATTTTCATTACTACTGAGTTGGTGTACTCACATTACTCCCTGCACCTTGTGTGCAGATCTAGGTGCTAGGGCAGAGTGAGCTGTGTATCTGTACCAGAGACTTCTCGGAGATTTTGCGAGGTAGCTGCATGCGTCTGCAACCCTGCTCTCTCTCCTGCTTAGTATTATAGAGTTTATTTTTCAGAGTTATATATTTTCTGTAGATGCTCATGACCACTGACTCCGGGATCTTGGAATTTTTATGTAATATTCGGTGTAGCTTTATCCGTTTCAAAAATGTTTAAAATAAACCTTTATGGGTTATCAGTTTAGTAATGATATAAATGGAAGATTAATTACGATTTGAGTGTGGATTTGGCTGGCCTAGTTCCACGATAGGCGCCATCACGACTGGTTTAGATTTAGGGTTGTGACAATATTCAAAGAATAAACAACAAATTCTAAAGCGAGAAGGGAGAAGAAACTAGACTCGATATTGGGTTAAGGAAAATTTAGGCCCAGTAGACTTCATGCGCAGCATCGATAGACTTCGTTCAAGTGAAGGTGTTCTGGACTGAAGTTCGGCCTTGAGTTCCTAAGCAACTTGGTAGACCCAAATTTAAATATGCATACAAAGAGATAGAGAAGGAAATTAGTGATGCCACATGAGGCTCAACAAGATAAATTAACAAAGAGACATGATTAGAATAAATACCAACTTTCATTTGTATTAATCCTAAAAGGATTAGTAAGAGTCAATGACCAAAGCTTGGGATAAAACTTTATTCACGAACAAGGTACCCTTTGAATCCTTGGCAATTCAGAGTTCACAAGGGTCTCATGGACTCGGAGCAGTGCTTGTGTCAGAGATGGGCACCTTAACCACAAATTAGATCCCGCCTCAAATACCATTAATCACTCACACTCACTCTACCCCAAAGGTTTAGATATAAATGAGTTATTCAGTTAATAATTAATTATAAGAGAAGCAATAGGCACACGAGATTCAAGTATACAAACTTCAGAGGCTGCAGAGAATAGAATCAAGATGCAAGGACATGAACACTTAGGAATCACATCATTAACCTTATAATCAAAACCCAAAAGGCAAAGATCAATTATTCTCGGTACTATCAATGCCCAGGGATAGTCAATAATCACTTATAACATGTATCATGACATTTAAAGAGACTAATCACAGATGCAAAACAGGGAGAGTTCATGACAACCATCAGTGAACTAATCCAAAATGCTAGGTTAAGTGATGCACATTAATCTCATTAGTCCTACTATGGGATCAGGAGTCCATAGTTAAGTTCACAATACTCAACAGTCATTTAGACTATCTTAACAACAATAACAAATTCACGCACATGGTTAAGTCCTCACTCTACTAAATACATGGACTAATAATCCTTTTCAGGTTTTGTAAAGAGCAACAACATCATAGAGATACCCATACGAGTAGGAAGGTCAATTTTAATCAAACCCAAACTTAGTAGCATGATCACTAACCTATCAGCATCCAAATTCACAACTAAGTCATTTTAAATTCAAGGATATCAGCCAAGCATGAGGGGCAGTGTTCATTTAAACAAGACAAACAAATATCAGTGAGTTTCCTTAAGCCTATAAGTGGCAACGGTAAGTTTTATGTTAGATTTTTACATAGCTCAGGTTGTTAAGTTATTAGGGCGAACAAGGTTTAACATCTCCTTCAATGAAGCAATTTTAAAAGAAAATTATAATAGCTAAGGCATAAATCTTTCTACAAAAAGAGAAAATAGGAAGTTCATGAGTGTAACTGGTAAACATACAAGCATGGGAGTTAACAGGAGATGCTCAAATCTATACACAATGATGTTTGTAGAGAGTAACAAGATTACAAATCATATCAGATGAGAAAATAACCTAATAACTAAGATAATGAGTGTTGCGTTTTTTTTAAGGGGTGTGAATGGGAAATGGAAGAGGTACCTTTTGGATTGCACCTCTTCATCTCACCCTTTGATTTTCTATAATTAAGAGGCTTGGCCTCATTTTTCTAAGAAGGAAAATCTGAAATTATCTCCTCTCTTTCTACTTTATTGCATTATTATTTTCTTAAATAAACATAAGGGTCAAGTGTGATTTGCTCTGTTCTTTGAGTTCATTGGTATCCTGCAGTTTGTATTGCCACTGTTGCAGGAAGGTTTATTCCGTTTCATCCTGGGAGGATTTAATCCATTACCTTGGCAACTTGTGA
>ML422842.1:0-25574 GCA_005239525.1 Nicotiana knightiana | reverse complement strand
TTATGGAGACTAAAATCTTCGTGATTTTCTACTCCTGCTTTGAGATTAAAATCTGCGTGATTTTCTACTTAATCTTTGAGATTAAAATCGTCGTAACGTTCTATTTGTTTTGGAGATTAAAGTCTAAGTGACTTTATACTCGTTTTGGAGATTAAAAATCTTAGTGATTTTCTACTCCAATTTTTTATTCGGTTTGAAGATTAAAAACTTTGCCGTTTATTAAATTTGAATGTGTTATATATTATTCGGTTTGAAGATTAAAAACTTCATCGTTTATTAGATCTAATTGTATCTGATGTTACTCGATTTGAAGATTAAAAACTTCACCGTTTAATAATTCTGAATTTGTCAGATTAGTTTGAAGATTAAAAACTTCACCATTTATTAATTCTGGCTCTGTCGTGACACAAACAACAATTCTTGTGGTTGGCTCTACAACGTAATAGGGCGGAAAATATGAATCTCCTTTTGAAGAAATATGTTTGGAATATGGTATTATTCATCAAACGACAGCCCCTTAGTCACCGTAATCTAGAGGCACTGCAGAAAGAATAAAACGTTAAAGGAGATGACGAATGCCTTGTTAATAAGTTCTGATTTATCCCAGAACTTGTCGGGGGAAGTTATTCTTATAGATAATCGTATACTCAGTCGAGTTCCCCATAGCAAGACGCAATCCATTCCATATGAAAAATGAAATGGAAGGAAGCCCAACTTAAATATTTTAAAGAGTGGGGGTACTTAATTAAAGTGCAAGTTCCTAAACCAAAAAGGGTAAAGATCGGACCAGAAAATGGTTGATTGCGTTTTTATTGGATATGCAAGAAATAGTAAGCCATATCGTTTTCTGGTTCATAAATCAGAAAATTCCGACTTTCATAATAATACGGTAATCGAATTAGATAATGCTGAATTCTTTAAGATTTATCCGTATAAAAAGGAATGTGAGTCGGCTAGTGAAATATCTAAGCGACCTTGGAAGAAGCAAAGAAAAGTACACCTAATGAGGTGAATCCAAGACATAGTAACCGTCAAAGGATAACTACTTCCTTTTAACCAGATTTTCTGACATTCTTGTTAGAAAATGAGCTTCAAACTTTGGAAGTAGTTATGTCTTCCTCGGAAAGAAGTAGCCAATAGTGAGACAAAATCCATATTAAGTAATCATACTTGGGAAAATGGTTGATCAACCTCCAAGAAATAAATCTTTGGGTTCTAAGTGGATTTCAGAAGGAAAATGAAAGTTGATGGTACTATTGACAAATAGTTGGCAAGATTATTTGTCAAATGGTTTAGACAATGAGAATGTCTTGACTATTTTGACATACACTCGTCGGTTACGAGTATTGCATACATATGAATGTTAGTAGAATTGGCTACAGTATACTGTCTTGAAATCCATCAATGAATGTGAAAACATCCTTCTTAAATGGAGATTTGGAGGAAGAAGTTTATATGGAACAACCTGAAGGGTTCGTGGTTCCTGGAAAAGAAAGAAGGTGCGTCAACTTGTTAAGTCACTTTACGGACTAAAACAAGCACCCAAACAATGACATGCGAAATTTGACCAATTAATATTGCCATGTGGATGATATGTGGATAACAGAAAATGTATAAGATATTTGAAATGTGGGGGCATTTAGCTTATGCATGACAAAGCCAATATTACACATGATGTCTATATTCTCACAAATAATGGAAATCAATATGGTAGTTGGTACACTCATTTTCTTTTGTTCAGTCTTAGTGAAGACTAGTTGAGTGAAACTACCAATTCAGAAATTGGTCACTTGCATTTTTCGAAAGATTGTTTCTTTCTTGAAAATTTATATTGTTTAACTCGTTTATGAAAGAATGTCACTTCAAAGGTTGCGACTTTTCATGAAAGTGCGTTTGTATGTTTTGTATAAACATGACCGTTCATGAACGAATGTATTAATGCGTTGGTCTATAATGAGGTGAACCAACAGATGAACATGACCAAAATCCATTGCAAGTTGGATTTGTTTCATGAATGAAAGTGCTATAATATGCATATCATATAGACGCATGAATATTATACAATTTCTTGAAAATGGCGGAATGATTGCGAAATGTGTTATATATATTAAAAGGTTGTGGCCACAACTGACGCCAATCATTCCTGCTGTTGTTATAATATATTATTGCTACTTTAAAGTGTAGTCAATAATATGATATGCAATAGAATGTCGAGACGCATTAGTCTACGACATATGGAAGTTCGCATTGAACTTTCATGACGATGAAACGAGTCTTGAAATGTACTCAAATTATGCTTTGCACTACAATAAGTATCCCGCGATAAAGATGGGTATAATGATGCAAATTAAATCCTTGATTCAACCGATTCTAAACATTCGGTGGAGCAATGTCTTGAAAATCGTCCAAACAAATGTACATTGACCGCTCTACAGTGGAGGCTGGGGTTATAGCCTTAGACAAGGCTGGTGAAGAAGCTGAATGACTCCAGATTTTCTTCAAAGATATTCTATTTGGCGCAAACCTTTGGCACCTATTTATATGCATTGTGATAGTCAAGCGGCAATAGGCAGGGCTGGGAGCGTTATGTATAACGAAAAGTCTCGTCAGATACGACGAAGACATAAAGCCGTTAGACAACTACTTTCTAGTGGAATTATCACTATTGATTATGTAAGATCAAAGGATAATATGGCGGATCCGCTTATAAAAAGCCTGACTAGAAAGGGAGTTGAGAAATCATCTAAGGGAATGGGACTATGGCCAAGGACAAGTCATCATGGCGGTAACTCTACCTAGAATTTTGGATATTCCGAGATCTAGGTTCAAGGAGCTCAAACAAAGTTGTGATTGACCGATTCAACATTGTCAAAGTAAAATCTTTGGCCCCTTCTCGTGATGAAAATAATGTTCAGTAACAAGGATATAACTTTACACGTTCTTTAGTGATTACCTAAGTTTGATGTGGTATCAATATAAAGGATTACACGTTTAGGAATCACCTAAGTAAGTGTGAAGTGGAAGCCGCTTCAATGAGAATTCTGTAAGGCCAATTCTCTACGCACTTATGAAACCAGGCGGTGTTCATGGCTGAAACGAACACAACAATGAGAACCAAAAGATGGCTAAGGGTTAATTGTGTGACTTATGGTTGTCTAGGTATACACCAAAGCTCGACGGTTCAAAGATATCAAATCTACCGATTGACCGAGTATATCCGACATAAGTTCACTACGGAAAGTTCAAAGGGAAACCTACTTATCCAGATGCGATTAGTCTTTAATTGCGAATCACACAGTATTTTCATGCATATTTTTCCACATATGTCCATTCCCCATTCACGTGGGGGATTGTTGCGTTTTTATTAAGTGGTGTGAATGGGAAATGGAAGAGGTACCTTTTGGATTGCACCTCTTCATCTCACCCTTTGATTTTCTATAAATTAAGAGGCTTGGCCTCATTTTTCTAAGAAGGAAAATCTGAAATTATCTCCTCTCTTTCTACTTTATTGCATTATTACTTTTTAAATAAACATAAGGATCAAGTGTGATTTGCTCTGTGCTTTGAGTTCATTGGTATCCTGCAGTTTGTATTGCCACTGTTGCAGGAAGGTTTATTCCGTTTCATCCTGGGAGGATTTAATCCATTACCTTGGAAACTTGTGAGGGGGATAAAATTCCTTAAGGACACACAAGAAAATTGTGGACTCGGAATATTTCTTATCGTTTACAGATTTTCTGTTTCTTCTAACAGTTTTCTAATTTATGATTTTGAACACATAATACCAACAATGAGTTCAGGCTATAACAACATATTTGCATTAGATCCTTAAGTGTGCAGGCTATAACAATAGATTTGCATTAGATCCTTAAGTGTGCACAACAAGCATGGTTCCAACATTATCAAAGTAGATGGGTTAAGTGTGTGACGTGGATCAACATGTGATATAACATTACTAATCTAAGAGTCAATGTAATACTAATGTATCAGACATAAACTCTCAGCAGAACATCAGAAAAGCCTAAAATCACAACTTAATCAAGTTAGCAAACCATGGTAGCATAGTTGATAGAACAGTCATGGAATCATCAAGAGTCTTTTAACTAATGAAAATGGTTCAACATGATATATATCATTCACTATAGCAAATATCATCTATTTAAGTCATTTATTAACAAGTTGACTATCGATTAGAACAATCATAAGTTATTAAGTGAACAATAAACTTAATCGATGAAAAACAGCATCACATATCAAACAATCACAAACTACTAACATGTGTCATGAATGAAAGATAATCAACAGAGAGGACATTATAAACACCAAACAACAACAACAAACCCAGTATGATCCCAACAGGTGGGGTCTGGGGAGGGTAGTCTGTACGCAGACCTTACCCCTATCTAAAGCAGGTAGAGAGACTATTTCCAATAAACCCTCGTCTCAAGAAGGATAATAAGAAGAAGAGGAAATCAAGGAAGGAAGAAAGAAATAGAATAGAAAAATAGAGAGATAAAGGATCAGTAGTACCAAATAATAGCAACAAGGAATACAATATCTGAGTCGAACAAAACCACATAACGTAATAAAAATCTAAGAATATGAAGGGACATGCTTGCTACTAAGACTATCGGTGAACAACAAAAAACTACCCACTAACCTTCTACCTTAATCCTCGACCTCCACACCCTCCTATCAAGGGTCATGTCCTCAGTGAGCTAAAGCAGTGCCATGTCCTGTCTAATTACCTCTCCCCAGTACATCTTAGGCCTACCTCGACCTCTTCTCAAACTCTCCATGGCCAACCTCTCACACCTCCTGGTAGGAGCATCAATGCTTCTTCTCTTGATATGTCCAAACCATTCCAGCCTCGACTCCCGCATCTTGTCCTCCACGGAGGCTACTCCCACTCTGTCCTGGATAACTTCATTCTTAATCCTATATCTCCTGGTACACTAACACATCCATCTCAACATCCTCATCTCTGCTACTTTCATCTTCTGCATGTGGGAGTTCTTGACTGGCCAACACTCAGCCCCATACAACATAGCTGGCCGAACCACCACTCCAGAAAACTTACCCTTAAGTCTTGGCGGCACATTCTTAACACATAAAACACCAAAAGCGAGCCTCCACTTCATCCATTCCGCTTTGATCCAATGTGCGACATCTTTATCAATCTCCCCGTTACCCTGGATAATAGACCCGAGATACTTAAAACCCGCTGTCTTGGGGATAACTTGAGCATCAATCACAACCTCTACGTCTGCATCATGGGACCCATCACTGAATTTGCACTCCAAGTATTCAGTCTTGGTTCTACTCAGTTTGAAACCTTTAGACTCCAAGTGTTTCCAAACCTCCAACCTCGCTTTAACTCTAATTCACGTCTCGTTAATCAACACTATATCATCGGTAAATAGCATGCACCAAGGCACCTCTCCTTGGATGTGTCGCGACAATACATCTATCGCCAAGGCAAATAGAAATGGGCTAAGAGTCGATCCCTGGTGCAACCCCATCACCACAGGGAAATGCTCCAAGTCACCACCCACATTCCTCACCGGAGTCTTAGAATCATCATACATATCCTTAATCACCCTATTGTACGCTACCGGTACGCCGCTAACATCCAAATACCTCAAAAGGACCTCCATCGGGACTTTATCATACGCTTTCTCAAGGTCAATAAACACCATATACAAATCCTTCTTCCTCTCCCTGTACTGCTCCACTAATCTACTTACCAGATGAATCGCTTCCGTAGTCAAACGCCCCTGCATGAATCCAATTTGATTCTCGAAAATAGACACACACCTCCTCGCCCTGGCCTCCACCACCCTCTCCCAAACCTTCATAGTGTGACTCAACAACTTGATACCACTATAATTGTTGTAATTTTTGATATCACCCTTGTTTTTGTAAAGAGAAACCATCGTACTTTACCTCCATTCTTCGGGCATCTTCTTCGTCTTAAAAATAACATTAAACATCCCAGTGAACCACTCCAAACCTACTCTCCCCGCGCTCTTCCAGAATTTCACCAGGATTTCGTCTGGCCTCATTGCTCTGTCCCTGCACATCTTATGCATCTCCCCTTCCACCTCCTATACCGTAATCCGCCTACAGTACCCAAAATCCCGCTGACTCTCGGAGTGCTCCAACTCACCTAGCACAATGCGTCTATCCCCCTCTTCGTTCAACATTTTATGGAAGTATGTCTGCCATCTTCTCATAATAAGTGACTCGTCCATTAACACTTTGCCATCCTCTTCCTTGATGCACTTGACTTGGTCTAAGTCACGGGCTTTCCTCTCCCTCCCCTTGGCCAACCGGTACAAGTAATTGAAGAAAGAGGGAGGGTCAGTGTTCCCTGACCTTAAGTAAGACAGCAAATCGAATTATAACTTTGTTTAGCCATTTAGGAATCCAAACCCAAATTCGAACAATGGTTAAACTCAGAACTGGAGAAGAAAAAGAAAAGTGAAAATCAAAAAGTGAGGAAATCTAAAGCTTTTCTTTTTCTTTCTTTCTTTTGTGTCTTAGATTGTATTTGATTGTCTTAGGTGTTGTTAGGTGATGTCAGGTAAGAGCACTTAATATTCCTATTTATACTTTTATAGTGGCCTTAAATGCCTTAGGGTTCCAGCAGAATTCAAATCAATAGTGAAAGATGACGATAGTCGAGTGATACTTGCAAAACGGATAAAATCAGAGAAATACAGAGGAAAAAGAGTGAGGAGTTTATCTGGGTACGGAAAATTGACCTTTGAATCTAAAAACCATCGGTCAAAGCTTCAATGTCCAGAGGTTAATGTGTTTAACCTCTGGACAACAAACAATGACGATGATTTCGTAGAACATCTTCAGCAATGCTTCTATTTGAAATAACATAAGAAAAACCAGGTGATTTGAAGTTTTATCTTTGAGTCTAGGGTTTCAGATTTGGGGATTTCGAATTATATCGACAAAAGAGAAAGTAATTCTACAGGATTCGCGATCATATGAGGCAGATTGAGTGTTTGGGGTTTGGTTTTATGTAACTTTGCACCGATTTATGCAAGGATTTGGGACTGATTGGTGTTGGGATGTTGAGAGAATGGAAAGAGGGGCGGTCGTTCAAATGGGGAAATGATTAGGGTAAGGGGTTACTGTAACGACCCTGCCGATCGTTCCGTGTGATTAGACCCGTTTCCCCTATTTCTGCTTTATCACATGTTGCTTAGCCTATTTATGTTGTGTTGGATCGGTTGGTTCGGGTTCAAAGTGGTCGTGGTGGGAACTGAGACACTTAGTCTCTTAAATTAGCTTAATAGTTGAAAAAGTCAACCGGGAGTTGACTTATTGGTAAACAACCTTGAAATGTGGATTTTATGGCTCGGATAGCTTCAATAGGTTATTTGGAACTTAGGAGTTTGTTCGGAATGAAGTTTTGATGTCAGGTGTAGAATTAGGCTTGAATTGGCGAAAGTTAGTTTTTGGCGATTACCGGTCGGCAATGGAAAATAGGCTATCGGGGTCGGAATGGAATTCCGTAAGTTGGAAAAGGTTCGTAATGTCATTTTGCATGTGTGCAAGTTTTCAAGTCAATCGAATGTGTTTTGGTTGGTTTCGGCTTCATTGGCGAAATTTAGAAGTTTTAAAGTTCACAGGTTTGAATTTGATGTAATTTTGGTGTTTTTGCATTGTTTTTGGTGTTTCGAGGGCTCTACTAAGTTTGAATGATGCTATGGGGTGTGTTGGTATGTTTGGTTTGGGCCCCTAGGGGCTCGGTATTGATTTCGGATGGTTAGCGGAGGTTTGGACTTAGGAAATTTGCAGCAAACAGCTGCTGGTGTGAATCTTCTGGTGTGGCCGCACCTGAGGATGGGAAGCAGCAAGTGCGATGCCGTAGGTGCGAAAAGAGGCTAGGAAGGAGGAGTCCGTAGGTGTGAAGCATGGGCCGCACCTACGAAGCCGCAGGTACGGAAAAGGGATCGCAGGTGCGAGAATTGGACTGTTAGTGGGATTTCGCAGGTGCGCACCTGGGAACGCAGGTGCGGGTCCGCAGGTGCATGGATTTGTCCGCAGGTGCAGATTAACTGGGCAGAACAATATATAAAGTGCCTCCACGAATATTTTGTCATTTATTCCATTGTTGCATGCAGATGTAGCTTGTTTGACAGCAAATTTAAGGGGGAATTCGAAGGTCTTCAGTGGAGATATGTTCCCGGATTATAAAACTCGTTTCTATATTATTTCGTAACAGATTAGGCTTGTAATTTGAATAATTAAAGTGGAAAAAGTTGGGAAAAATGGGGAGGAAACTTGGAAATTCTTTAGGTGATTTGAGTGGGCAATTATGGTTCGATTGTGAAGTTTTTGGTATGTATAGAATCGTGGGAGGATGATGATTCTAGAACTATAATTTTATTGATTTTCGAGATGTGGGCCCGGGGCTCGATTTTGGTTGAATTTCGAGAATTGTATTAAAATTCATATCATTCAATTGAGTTTTGTTCCGTTAGCTTATATTGATGATGTTAATCTGATTTTGGTTAGATTCAGAGCATTTGGGAGCCAATTCGAGGGGCAAGCGCATCACAGAGTAGCTTTTGGGTTGTTTTGAGGTAAGTAACGATTGTAACTCTAAACCTGAGGGTATGAAACCCCGTTATTTGATATTGTGTTGATAAATGAGGTGACACACACGCTAGGTGACAAGCGTGGGGGCGTGCACCGATAGGGATTGTGACTTGGTCCGTCCCGTAGCAACTATTAAGCCGCGTATTCAATTTGAAACCTTATGACATCCTGTCTTTCAGAAGTTTATACTTGTTATGGGCTGTGAGCCATGTTTGGGGCCTTGTGCCGACCTGCTTAGACCCTCAGAGGTACTTTTACACTATTCTACCACTGTTCTGATAGAACATCTGTGAACTTAGTCATGTTTCCTACTTGTTGTTATTGTCACTGTTATCATTCTGCTTTGAAAACTCTGAAAAGTATTTTGGGCTGAGTCTCGTGATTTGAGATGAATTGCAAAGTGGCTTGTGAGGGCGACTGAGTCAGGCTGAGAGCCGAGTATGTGAGGATATTTATGGGACGGGCTGCACACCACAGCAATATATATATATTATATATTACATGTGGGTCGGGCTGCACACCGTAGCAATATAGATTATATATATATATATATATATATGGATCGGGCTGCACGTCGCAGCAATATGATATATATATGGATCGGGCTGCACGCCACAACAATATGATATATATATGGATCGGGCTTCACGCGCAGCAATATACATATTGGATCGGGCTGCACGCCACAGTAGATATAGCGCTTGTGCTGAAGGAGCCCCTCCAGGAGTCTGTACAACTTAGTGAGCGCAGTCGACTATTATATGGATCGGGCTGCACGCCGCAGTGTATGTTATATATATGGATCGGACTGCACGCCGCAACAGTATATATATATATAGTAGTGGAGCGGGCTGCCCGCCGCAACATTCGTGTGTGTTCATGCTACTTGCTGAGTACGAGTGTTGAGTTAGAGCATGAGATATTGATAGTGGAGTCACGAGTGACTGAGAGGCTTTATTGTGAGTGATACTGTGCCCGAGGGGCTTATATTTTATGAAAATGCTGTTTTCACTCTTCTTTACACTGAGCCTCTCATAATAAATGTTGAGTTTAATGTTTTTATAGGATATTTTAAATGGAAACTTGAGTTTTATGAGATTATTGGAATTGTAGATTCCTGACTTGATTTATTCATTTCCGTTGTTATTCATTATATGGATTAACATGATTTAAATGCTCGTCACTACACTCAAGTTTTTAGTTATATTGATCACTTACTGAGTTGGCGTACTCATGTTACCCCCTGCCCCTCTGTGTGCAGATCCAGGTACCGGACCATCTCACGAGTTGAATTCCAGACGATCTTGGAGTTGTTTGAGGATTGAGGTAGCTGCTCAGCGTCCCCAGCGCACCTCCTTTCCTTCCCTCAGATCATAGTTTCTTTTGGTCTTTTGTACCTCAGACTTTTGTTGTAGTAAGACAATATGTTTTACATTGCATTTTCAGTCTTAGATGATCATGACAGTGGACTCTAGGTTTTTGGAAATGTGTATTTTGTTTCATCTCACTCTGCTATTTTATTTTTTAAAATCTGCTAAATTTCAGGAAATTATGATACATATATTGATAGTATGAAATGGTTGGCTAGCCTAGTTCCATGATAGGCGCCTTCACCACCGGTTAGGATTTGGGGTCGTGAAAGTTTGTATCAAAGCCTAGGTTACATAAGACTCAACGGTCATGAGCAGGTTTAGTAGAGTCTTGCGGATCGGTACGGAGACATATGTACTTATCTTCTATAGGCTGCAGAACCCTTAGGAACAATCTCATTTTTCTTGAATTTTGTCGTGCCATTTGATTGATTCTAGAAATCTGTACTTCTGTTGTTTCCTTCTCTCACAGATGGTGAGGACTCGCGCTACCGATCAGGGTGATCAACCACCAGCTAGACTAGTGAGGGGTCGAGGCCGTGGTAGAGGTAGGGGACAGCCCGTGCGGCATCTAGGGCAGCATAAGTTGATCCTCCTACTACCCAGGATCAAGTTCCGGCGCAGATGCTCCAGCGGGACAGGCTCAGGCACCGACATTGCCTATTGTTATTCAGGGTCTTCAGGAGACCCTAGCTTAGATCTTGACGGTGTGTACCACCCTTGTTCAGGCAGTTGCCGCTACTTCTCAGGCCGAGGGAGGAAGTCATACTCCAGTTGCCCGGACACCTGAGCAGGATACTCAGGGCCGTCAGACACCAGGGGCGGTTCCAGCCTAGTCAGTTGCTCCAGTTCGAGGCTCTGTGGTTCCGGTTATGCCAGAAGACGAGCATCGTAGACTGGAGAGGTTTAGTAGACTACAGCGTCCGACATTCAATGGTGCTGAGGGCGAGGATTCCCAGGGTTTTCTGGATAAGTGTCAGAGGATGCTGCGTACTGCTAGGATTTTGGAGACCACTAGGGTCTCATTTGCTACATTTCAGTTTTCTGGTGCTGCTTTCACTTGGTGGGAGTCTTTTTAGAGGAGTAGGCTTGTTGGATCAACACCCCTCACCTGGAAGCAGTTCTCCACTATCTTCTTGGAGAAGTATGTACCCCAGTCTCACTAGGAGGAGCAACGCAAGCATTTTGAGCAGCTGCGTCAGGGGGAGCTATCAGTGATGCAGTATGAGATGCGTTTTTTGGAGTTGGCTCGTCATGCCACCGAGTTGGTCCCTACTGATAGGGAGAGGATTAGGAGGTTTGTAGATGGCCTTACTTATCAGCTCTGTCTTTTCATGACCTGAGAGAGAGTATCAGATGCTACATTCGAGCAGGTTGTTGATATTGCTCGAGATATTGAGTCGGTTCGCCACCAGGAGCGGGTAGAGATGTAGGAAAAGAGGCCTCATGGATCGGGTGGTCGTGGATCGGGTGGTCCTAGTGGTGCTCCTTCCAAGGGAAAGTTTCAGCATGGTAGAGGCCATTCATTCAGGCCTCCTCGGTAGCCTATAGTGGTGCATCTTCGGGGCATGGTCCCCGTAGTTTTCAGCCAGGCCATTCTTCATTTGGTGCCCTTCCAGCCCAGAGTGCAGCTCGAGCACCATCAGTTCAGGGTTCTTCTATGCATGGTTCTCCTAGTGGCCATTCTGGTGCCAAGGATTCATTCCAATCCCAATCTCCAGCTCCAGGGAGTTGTTATGAGTGTGCAGAGTTTGGGCATATGAGGAGGCAGTGTCCTCTTCTTCTTGGAGGTCCATCTCAGCTGAGGAGCCATCCTTCGACTTCAGCTCCAGTTACTTCACCACCCACGCAGGCAGCCAGGGGTGGTAGTCAGTCAGCTAGAGGCCGCCCTAGAGGGGGAGGTCAATCAGGTGGAGGTCAGGCATGTATGTATGCCTTTCCAACTAGGCCAGATGCTATGGCCTCCGATGCAGTGATCGCATGTATTGTTTCAGTCTGTTGCCGAGAGTCTTTGGCTTTATTTGACCCTGGTTCTACATATTCCTATGTTTCTTCATATTTTGCCCATTTTCTGGCTATGCCCCGTGAGTCCTTAGTTACATCTGTTCATGTGTCGACTCCGGTGGGTGATACTATTGTTGTGGACCGTGTGTATCGGTCGTGTGTGATATCTATTGGAGGTCTGGAGACCCAAGTGGACCTACTATTACTCAGCATGGTCGATTTTGATGTGATATCGTTCATGGACTGGTTATCTCCGTGTCATTCCATTCTTGATTGTCACGCTAAGACTGTGACCTTAGCTATGCCCGGATGTCCGAGGGTTGAGTGGAGAAGTTCTTCTGATTATGTGCCTAGTAAAGTGATTTCCTACCTGAAGGCTCAGCTTATGGTTGAGAAAGGGTGTTTATCATATCTGGCTTTTGTGAGGGATGTCAGTGGTGAGACTCCCGCTATTGATCAGTTCCTATGGTCCGTGACTTTAGGGACGTGTTTCCTGCAGACCTGCCAGGTATGCCAACTGACAGGGACATTGATTTTGGTATTGACATGGTGCCAGGCACTCAGCCTATTTCTATTCCACCTTATTGTATGGCACCAGCAGAGCTTGAATTAAAGGAGTAGCTTCAGGAACTCCTAGATAAGGGGTTCATTCGACCTATTGTGTCACCTTGGGGTGAAAATGTTGAAGAAGGATGGTTTTATGCGTATGTGTATTGATTATCGGCAGCTGAACAAAGTTACGATGAAGAACCGGTATCCCGTGCCTCGTATAGATGACTTGTTTGATCAGTTGCAGGGTGCCAGGGTATTTTCTAAGATTGACTTGCGTTCCGGCTATCATCAGTTCAAGATTCGGTGGCCAGACATCCCGAAGACTGCTTTCAGGACTAGATATGGTCATTATGAGTTTCTGGTTATGTCTTTCGGGCTGACCAATGCCCCAACAGCCATTATGCACTTGATGCACAGTGTATTTCCGGCCTTATCTGGATACTTTCGTCATCGTTTTCATTGACGATATCTTGGTGTATTCCCGCTCTCGGGAGGATCATGAGCAGCATTTGAGAGTTGTACTTCAAACCTTGAGGGAGAAGAGATTGTATGCAAAATTTTTAAAGTGTGAGTTCTGGCTTGCTTCAGTGGCATTATTGGGGCACGTGGTGTCCAGTGAGGGTATTCAGGTCGATCCGAAGAAGGTAGAGGCGGAGCAGAGTTGGCCTAGACCGTCATCAGCTACCGAGATTCGCAGTTTCCTTGGTTTGGCAGGGTACTATCGCCGATTCGTATAGGGGTTTTCATCTATTGAAGCACCTATGACCAGACTGACCCAGAAAGGTGCTCAGTTCAGGTGGACTGAGGAGTGTGAGGAGAGATTTCATAAGCTCATGTCAGCTTTGACTACAACTCCGGTATTGATTTTGCCTACGGGTTCAGGTTCTTATACAATTTACAGTGATTCCTCGAGAGTTGGCCTTGGAGCAGTTTTGATGCAGGATAGTAGGGTGATTGCCTACCCGTCCAGACAGTTGAAGGTGCACGAGAAGAATTATCCAGTGCATGATCTTGAGCTAGCAACTATTGTCCACGCCTTGACGATTTGGCGTCATTATTTATATGGAGTGCATTGTGAGATTTTCACAGATCACCATAGTTTTCAGCATCTGCTTAAGCAGAAGGATCTGAATTTGCGTCAGAGGAGGTGGTTGGAGCTTCTCAAGGAATATGACCTCACTATTTTGTATCATCCGTGAAATGCCAATGTAGTGGCCGATGCCCTGAGTCACAGAGCAGAGAGTTTGGGGAGTTTAGCCTACCTTTCAGTAGTAGAGCGACCTTTGGCACTTGATGTTCAGGCTTTAGCAGGACAGTCGGTGAGATTGAATCTATCAGAGCCTCTGCAGGTATTGTCGTGTGTAGCCTCCAGGTCTTCTCTTTATGATCAGATTAGAGCACACCAGTATGATGATCCACATTTGCTTGTTCTTCATGACAAGGTCCATCGCGGTGATGCCAGGGATGTGGTTATTGGTGATGATGGGGTCATGAGAAAGCATGGCCGGATTTGCGTGCCCAATGTGGATGGGCTTCGAGATTTGATTCTAGCTGAGGCCCATATTTCGTGGTATTCCATCTATCCGGGTGCCGCAAAGATGTATCAGGATGTGAGACAACACTCTTGGTGGAGGCGGATGAGCGGAGATATTGTTAAGTTTGTCGCTCGGTGTCTCAACTGTCAGTAGGTCAAGTATGAGCACCAGAGACCAGGTGTATTGCTTCAGAGATTTGATATTCCGAAGTGAAAGTGGGAGCGAATCACCATGGACTTCGTAGTTGGACTCCCATGGACTTCGAGGAGGTTTGATGCTATATGGGTTATTGTGGATCGGCTGACCAAGTCCGCGCACTTCATTCCTGTTGGTACTACTTATTCTTCGGAGCAGTTAGTTGAGATTTATATCAGGGAGATTGTCCGATTGTATGGGGTTCCATTTTCTATCATTTCTGATAGAGGTACTCAGTTCACATCTCAATTTTGGAGAGCCGTACTGAGAGAGTTAGGTACTCAGGTCGAGTTGAGCACACAACATTTCATCCTCAGACCGACGGGCAGTCGGAGTGTACTATTCAGATATTTGAGGATATGTTACGTGCATGTGTCATTGATTTTGGGGGTTCATGGTACCAGTTTCTGCCACTCACGGATTTTGCTTATTATAATAATAGTTATCAGTTGAGTATCCAGATGGCTCCGTATGAGGCTTTATATGGTAGGAGGTGCAGATCTCTTGTTGGTTTGTTTGAGCCGGGCGGGGCTAGGCTATTGGGCACAGACTTGGTTCAGGATGCGTTGGGCAAGGTGAAATTAATCCAGGAGCGGATTCGCACGGTGCAGTCTAGGTAGAAGAGTTATGCTGACCAGAAGGTCCTAGATGTGTCTTTCATGGTTAGGGAGAAGGTACTGCTGAAGGTGTCACCCATGAAGGTTGTTATGAGGTTCGAGAAGAGGAGAAAGCTGAGTCCCCAATTTATTGGGCCTTTTGAGGTGCTTCAGAGGGTTGGGGAGGTGGCTTATAGACTTGCCTTACCTCCCAGCTTATCGGGTATTCATCCGGTGTTCCATGTTTCGATGCTCCGGAAATATGTTGGTGACCCGTCTAATGTTTTGGACTTCAGCATGGTTCAGCTCGAGGGAGATATGTCATATGAGGTAGAGCCAGTGGCTATTTTGGGTCGTCAGGTCAGACAGTTGAGGTCTAAGGATATAGCTTCAGTGGAGAGGACAGTCGGTGGAGGATGCCACCTGGGAGATCGGGTGGGATATGCGGAGAAGATATCCTCACTTATTCGAGACTCCAGGTATGTTTCTAGACCCGTTCGAGGACGAACGTTTGTTTAAGAAGGGGAGGGTGTAACGACCCTACCGGTCGTTCCATTTGATTAGCCCTGTTTCCCCCGTTTTTGATTTATCACATGTTGCGTAGCCTATTTATGTTGTGTTGGGTCGGTTGGTTCGGGTTTTGAGTGGTCGTGGTGAGAACTGAGACACTTAGGCTCTTAAATTACCTTAATAGTTGAAAAAGTCAACCAGGAGTTGACTTATTGGTAAACAACTTTGGAATGTGGATTTTATGGCTCGGATACCTTCTTTAGGTGATTTGGGACTTAGGAGTGTGTTCAGAATGAAGCTTTGATGTCCGGTGTAGAATTAGGCTTGAATTGGCGAAAGTTAGTTTTTGGCGATTTCCGGTCGGCAGTGGAAAATAGGTTATCGGGGTCGGAATAGAATTTCGGAAGTTGGAACAGGTTCGTAATGTTATTTTGGATATGTGTGCAAGTTTACAGGTCAATCGGATGTGTTTTGGTTGGTTTCTGCATCATTGGCAAAATTTAGAAGTTTTAAAGTTCATAGGTTTGAATTTGATGTAATTTTGGTGTTTTGTGTTGTTTTTGGTGTTTCGAGGGATCGACTAAGTTTGAATGATGCTATGGGGTGTGTTGGTATATTTGTTTGGGGCCCCCAGGGGCCCGGGATTGATTTCGGATGGTTAGCGGAGGTTTGGACTTAGGAAATATGCAGCAAACAACTGCTGGTGTGAATCTTCTAGTGTGGCCGCACCTGCCGATGGGGAGCCGCAGGTGCGAAGGACTTTGCCCAGGTGTGAAAAGAGGTTAGGCAGGAGGACTCCGCAGGTGCGGAAAAGGGATCGCAGATGCGAGAGTTGGACTGTTAGTGGGATTTCGCAGGTGCGGGTCCGCATGTGCGTACATTTTTCTGCAGGTGCGGATTAACTGGGCAGAAAAGTATATAAAGGTGCCTCCGTGAATATTTTGTCATTTCTTCCATTTTTGCATGCGGGTTGAGCTTCTTTGAGAGAAAATTGAAGGGGGAATTCGAAGGTCTTCAGTGGAGATAAGTTCCCGGATTATAAAACTCGTTTCTATGTTATTTTGTAATGGATTAGACTTGTAATTTGAAGAATTAAAGTGGACGAAGTTGGGGAAAATGGGGAGGAAACTTGGAAATTCTTTTGGTGATTTGTGTGGGCAATTATGGTCCGATTGTGGAGTTTTTGGTATGTATAGAATTGTGGGAGGATGAGGATACCAGTGCTATAAATTTTATTGAATTCTGAGACGTGGGCCCGGGGCTCGATTTTCGCCGAATTTCGATAATTGTGTTAAAATTTATATCTTTCGATTGGGTTTTGTTTGGTTAGCATATATTGATGATGTTAATATGATTTTGGTTAGATTCGGAGCATTTGGGAGCCAATTCGAGGGGCAAGCGCATCGCAGAGTAGCTTTTGGGCCGTTTTGAGGTAAGTAACGATTGTAACTCTAAACCTGAGTGTATGATACCCTGTTATTTGATATTGTGTTGATAAATGAGGTGATGCACATGCTAGGTGACGAGTGTGGGGGCGTGCACCGATATGGATTGTGACTTGGTCCGTCCCGTAGCGACTATTAAGCCGCGTATTCAATTTGAGACCTTATGACATCCTGTCTTACAGAAGTTTATACTTGTTATGGGCTGTGAGCCATGTTTGAGGCCTTAAGCCGACCTGTTTAGACCCTCAAAGGTACGTTTACACTATTGTACCACTATCATGATAGAACATCTGTGAACTCAAAGTCATGTTTCCTGCTTGTTGTTATTTCACTGTTATCACACTGCTTTGAAAACTCTGGAAAGTATTTTGGGCTGAGTCCCGTGAGTTGAGATGAATTGCCAAGTGGCTTGTGAGGGCGACTGAGTCAGGACGAGAGCTGAGTATGTGAGGATAGTTATGGGACGGGCTGCACGTCGCAGCAATATATATGTTATATATTACATGTGGGTCGGGCTGCACGCCGGAGCAATATAGATTTTATATATATATATATATATATGTATGTATACAACACTGCGGCGTGCAACCCGATCCATCACTATCCTCACAATCTGGCTCTCGGCCTCGCTCAGTCATCACCCTCACAAGCCACTCGAGCAATTCACCACAAATCACGGGGACTAAGCCCAAAAATATCTTTCATTTGTTTTAAAACAGGGTGATAAACATGTATAAATACTGAGCAAGTATAAATCATGACTGAGACATATTTTCTATCAAAAGCAGTGTGAGAATAGTAGTAAAACACCCCTGAGGGTCAAAACAGGTCGGCACAAGGCCTCAGACATGGCATACAAGCCACAATATAGTATAAATCTCAAAGCATAATGTTATATGATTTCAAATTAAATACGCGACTCAATACTCGCTACGGGACGGTCCAAGTCACAATCCCTACCGATGCACCCCCACACGCCCATCACCTAGCATGCGTTTCACCTCATTTATTAAAACAATACGAAATACCGAGGTTTCATCCCCTCAGGTCTAGATTTACAATCGTTACTTACCACAAACCGGATAAAAACAAATACTCCGTGATGTTTTTTCCCCTCGACTCGGCCTCAAAGCGCTCCGAATCTATTCTCTGAATCTATTCAAAACAGATTCATATCATCAAAATATGCTAAAGGGACAAAGCCCACTAAAAAAATATCCAAGTTACATTAAAAAATCCCGAAATTAGCCAAACCCGACCCCCGGGCCCACGTCTCGGATTCCGATAAAACCTACAAAACTAGAATCCTTACGCTATCACGAGTTCATGCATGCCAAATACATCAAAATCGGACCCTAAATGGCCCCTCACATCCCCAATTTACACTTTCAAATTTTAAGCCCTAATCTTCCAAATGTTTCTACTAAAACATGCTTAAACAATGGAATAATCGACCTAAACACCAGATACAAGGTCCATGTAGCTTACCTCACTGAATATACTTGATTCCCCTTTGAAATCCCAGCTCAAAGCTCCAAAATCCGACAAAAATTGTGAAGAAATGAGTGAAAATTCGAAAAGGCAACCTTATATAGGTTCTGCCCAGCAATCTCGCACCTGTGATCCCATGCTCGCACCTGCAGCGCTGCACCTGTAGATGATTCCTCGCAGGTGTGGATTCTCACTTAAGCCAAATTTCTGCATCTGCGGTCCTCAACACGCATCTGCGGGCCCGCAGGTGCGATCCAACTTTCACACCTGCCCTCTCAGGCCAGGTTTAACTTTTACGCATCTGCGCAAGTCTTTCGCACCTGTGCCTTCGCACTTGCAGCCCCCCGTCCACAAGTGTGGCCACACAAGAAGGCCTGCACCAGCAGCCATTTGCTGCATTTTCTCCAACTCCCATCCTTCCGAAATCGTCTGAAATAAATTCCGAGCCCCTTGGGGTCCCAACAAAAAGTACTAACAAGTCAGATATCAATATACCAACCTAGTCGAACCCTCAGAATACTAAAATACATCAAAACACCAAATCAAATCCAAATTCAAGCCTAAGGATTTCTAAACTTCAGAAATTCGCCCACGATGCCGAAACCACCCAAACCACGTCTGAATGACCTAAAAATTTTCACACACATCCTAAATGAGACTACAAACCTGTTCCAACTTTCGAAATCCCATTCTGACCCCGATAGCTAATTTTTCACTGCCGACCGGGAATCGCCAAAAATCCAATTTCGTCAATTTCAAGCCTAATCCTACTCTGGACCTCGAATGACATTTCGAACATACACCTAAGTCCGAATAACCTAATGAAGCTATCCGAGCCACAAAAAAGCCACATTCCGAGATCATTTACCTATAAGTCAACTTCCGATTGACTTTTCCAACTCATATCACCAACCTAAGAGACTAAGTGTCCATTTCTCACCACAACCACTCCGAACCCAAACAAATCGACCCAACACAACACAAAAAAGCCGAAACATACAAGAATGAAGCAGTAATGGGAAATGCAGAGCTAAGCTCTTGGAACGACCGGTAGGGTCATTACAAATCTTGAATTAGGACTCTATTTGTTCGTAAGTGTATATGCAAAGAAATAAAAAAAGGAAATTAGAAGGAGAAACACATTCTTGCTACAAGAGAAAATAGACAAAGAGTATATACCAAGATACAAAGAATGTTATCCTAACCACAGAATGGCATACTAATACAAGTACACTATATCTATCCAAATAAGGTCATTGCTAAACGTTAGACTAGTTGCTAACTTTTGAGCAAGAAACTGAAACCATAGACTTAAAATTAGAAGTGGCATCTTCTAAGTTATACTATCTAATAGATTATTCCTTTTAGCTACATGTATGTTTTACGAATGGTGATATGAAAGTTTCTTCACATTAGTAGTTCTACTCTCACAATTAATTGTAAAGGATAGTATCGCTATGGGCATGATTTTTATACATAAAAAATATAATGAGAATACAACAGAAACCACAAGCATCTTAATGAGCTATTTTCCGCACCAGTAAAATATTCTTATAGTAGAATTTAGACCATGAAAGCTTATAAAGAAAACCTGAGGCAGCTACATCATATTTAATCCATCACAATATACTATTTTTAACAGATTCCTATATGTATAGAACCAATCATGATCTTATAGGCATCTGATATTACATACAAATATCACTTCAGACAATCAAGTATGCACTTTAAGTCTTCGATGATGAACTAGTCATGAAATTACTCCCTAAAACCATATTTTTTAACATACATAGAAGTATCTTTATAATCACACTTAGAGCGTACAATACTTAAAATAGATAATAATGAATTATCTTTTGACTAATACTATCTCAGCATATCCTTTAAAAAGGGAAAAATCCTTAGGGAGCCGATTTTAACATTTAAAAGGAATTTTATGGCATTCAATCATGCTAACAAGTTATACCTACTTAAAATTTGAATAGAATACAATAGAGATCTAAAGTGTTTGTTCATATCATGATGCATTCTCTATTCATTATCAAATATCATAAACGACACATACACTTTAGATAGTCCAAACCTAGCAACAAACTTTATTTATAAACAGACAAGTAATTTTTACTTCTTGAACAATAGCTAAAACATAGATTCTTCTTTAAAAAGGTAAGAAAAAGATCTTAATACATGCTTTGCAAAATGAGCAACAACTATATTTAACATATCTTTTCTTTTAAAAAGCAACAAAGACAGAATATTAAGCATCAACCAAGGGACATATTAAATACCTATTTTCATGAAATCTAATCACATATAAAAGGGCAAAACAAAGACATAAATAAAGCTCAGAAGTAAGCATGAATTGATAAAAAATTTCAAAATCACAAACAGGGGCGGAATCAAGGGACTATCTTAGGCCTCAAACCCACTAACCCGAAAAGAAACAAATCACCAAAAGTGCAGAGTACTGCTAGGAACAAATGGAGACGGAGAAGTAAAAAAGTAAACTAGAATTTTTAGAAGAAGAGCAGTAAGTCTCAGGGGATAGAGGGTGCTGCTAAACCATTAGGTTTTGGGGTGAAAGGGGCGCTAACCACCTTTTTTTGGTGAAAGTGGGCGGCTGAACCCCTCAAATTTTAGGGTGAAAGAGGGGCGGCTTCGAGCTTCTTCGAAGGGGAATAGAGGCGGCAGCTCCCAATCCTCTCCAAAATGATTTCCAAAACAGATATTTATAGATAGAAGTTAGGGTTAATTTAGGGTTAGTTTAGACGCGCAACTTTTGAGCGGGGTTATGGTTCAAAAATTGAACGTTGAGATCCGAACGTTACCTTTTGAAGAGCTCAGCATAAATCAAAAGAACACATGAGATTCCTTGGTCAAAGTCCTAAGCTTTCAGGGATTTGCTTCAGATCTTTTACCCAAATGGTAGGATGTGCTCGGTTATGGAAAGAGTGAAGGTCCAGACTTAGCCAAAATTGGAGGAAAATTCCAAGAGAAAGCTCTGCCATAGTAGATAATGAAAGAGACGATGGGGAGGAAAGGGAAGGGGGTCAAAGTTTGGTCTTGGAATTTGCAGAGGAAACTCATTACTTAATTAAATTTATGAATCCCTATAGTCATGGATATTTTGTTTCTTTGGCTAGTATAGAACTATATAAAAAAAGATCAAGGTTGTTGGATCAAAACTGATCGAATGGCTAGGATTAATTCATGTACACATAGGCCGAAGGCAAATCAGATTTGGGCTCTACAGTTGGGCTACGTGAGTTGATAGATTTGGAATTCTCTTATTGGTAGGAATGACCGAAAATTGGCTAGTGGTCAAGGTCTTGGACTTTTATTTCTTACTTTTACTTACTTGGACTTCTAACTTAGACTAAAATAATAATAATAAAATAATAAGAATACTGTAACGACCCGGCCGGTCGTTCCGTAAAATTAGCCCTGTTTCCCCTGATTTAGCTTTGTTATGTGCTAGTTAACCTAATTATGATGTGTTGGGTCGGTTGGTTCGGGTTCGGAGTGGTCGTGGTAAGAACTGAGACACTTAGTCTCTTAAATTGGCTTAATAGTTGGAACAATCAACTGGGAGTTGACTTATTGATAAACGACCTCAGAATGTAGATTTTATGGTTCATATAGCTTCGTTAGGTGATTTGAGACTTAGGAGTGTGTTTGAAAGGTGGTTTTGATGTCCGAAGTAGAATTAGGCTTGAATTGGCAAAATTGAGTTTTTGGCAATTTCCGTTTGGCAGTGGAAAATTAGCTATTGGGGTCGGAATGGAATTAGGGAAGTTGGAGCAGGTTGGTAGTTTCATTTTGGACGTGTGTCCAAATTTTCAGGTCATTCAGACGTGTTTTGGTTGGTTTCGGCATCATTGGCGAAATTTAGAAATCTCACAGTTCATAGGTTTGAATCTGATGTGATCTTGGTGAAGGGTAGCCGCAGGTGCGACGCCGCAAATGCGAGGTGGCTTGCGCAGGTGTGATAATGGGGCAGGCTGGAGAAAGTCGTAGGTGAGAGACTTGGACTGCACCTGCGCAGCAGCAGATGCGGGTGATTCACCGCATGTGCGAGAAATGGGCCTTAAGTGGATCTTCATAGGTGCGATCCTGGGACTGCAGGTGTGGAGAGAAGGCCGCAGATGTGGTTTCACTAGGAAAGAAGTATAAATACTTGCCTTCACGAATTTTAGGCACTTTTATCATATTTGCATGCGGGCTGAGGCTTTTGGGAGCAAATTGAAGAGGGATTTCAAGAGATTTTCGTGGAGGTAAGTTTCTCAGACAAAAAACTCCATTCTATGTTGATATTTGGCGGATTAAGCATGGAATTAGTGGAATTTAATTGTATAAATTGGGGGTTTAGGGCTTGGGAAATTGAGACTTAAAATTGAGGAATTTAGGGGTAAATTATGGTCGGATTTTGATGCATTTTATATGTATAGACTCGGGAAAGGATGAGGATCTTGTGATGCGATTTTTGTAGAATTCTGAGACGTGGGCCCGGGGGGGCCGAGTTTTGCCAACTTTAGGAATTTTGGTTAAATTTGATAATTTTCGAGTGGGCCTTATTCCTTTAGCGTATATTGATGATATTAATCTAGTTTTGGTTAGATTCAGAGCAATCAGGAGCCGATTCGAGAGGCAAGAGCACCGCAGATTCGTATTTGGGCCGATTTGAGGTAAGTAATGACTGTAAATCTTGTCCTGAGGGTATGAAACCTCGGACTCTGTATTTTCTCACTATTTTTCGAATGGTGCACATGCTGGATGACGAGTGTGCGACGTGCACTAATTGGGGATTTGGACTTCGTCCTTCCCGTGGCAACTATTGAGTTGCGTATTTACTTTTAAATCATATGTTAAATCGTGTTTTCAGACTATTGTTATATTTGGGATGTAAGCCATGTTTGGGGCCTTGTGCCGACCTGTTTAGACTCCTTGGAGGCTTTTACTGCTTTTCCTCACCGTGTTGACTTATGATTTACACTCAGTCATATTATGTTTAACTAATTTCGAAACTCAGCCTTATTTACACTATTATGTGATACAAAATAATTATTTTGGGTCGAGTGCCCCGTTTTACTGATAGCTCACGGAGCATTTTGAGAGTTTCTGACTGAGTAAGGCCGAGGGCCTGATTATGAGGATATGATATGCCACGAGTTGGTTTGATATTTGCGCTTGGGCTGAAGGAGCCCCTCCAGAGTCTGTACACATCCCCAACGAGCGCAGGTACCTACGGAGTGTGAGTACCGATTACCAAGTTGAGTGACGAGTGACTGGGAGGCATGAGTGACAGTAAGGATGCCCGAGGGGCTGATACTAAGTGATTGTGAGGCATACTGAGTGACTGATTATGAGTGATGATTTGACCGAGGGGCGGTTTATGATACATGTTTTGGCCCGAATGGATATTTATGATTTATTTCATCTTTCACTAAACTCTTGGGCATTTTTCTGAAATTGTTGGAAATCACACTTTTCAAAGGATTTTTTTATTGAAGTTGGCTTTTAAAGCATGTTGATTTAATGTATACATTGTTGGAAGAAAGACTGTGCTTATTATGAATTGATGATTTAATTCTATGTGTTTCTTACTGCTTACACTTGATTTATTTTCATTACTACTGAGTTGGCGTACTCACATTACTCCCTGCACCCGTGTGTGTAGATACAGGTGCTGGTAGTGAGCACAAGCTTTCTCCATTCTTGTGGAGCCAGAGTTGGGACTTCGAGGTAGCTGTTCAGCATCAACAAGATCTCTTTTCTCATTTCTTGTTTTGTATTTAGTCCCTCGTTCCAAGTATTGGTGTATTATGACAGTAGGGTTATTTTGTACTACTCGTAGATGCTCATGACGGTTGAATCCAAGTTTTGGGTCAGTGTATAAACTGTTTTATTCATTTTGTTGGTTTAAACTGCTTAAGCGAAAGAATTTTATGAAATATCGGAACCATTTTGGAAATTATAGAAGTATTATGTCAGTATGTGATTGTTGGCTAGCCTAGTTCCATGTTAGGCGCCATCATGGCTGGCTTATGATTTTGGATCGTGACAAGTTGGCATCTGAGCCTAGCTTACATAGGACTCAACGATCATGAGCAGGTTTAGTAGAGTCTTGCGGATCGGTACGGAGACGTCTGTACTTATCTTCGAGAGGCTGTAAAACCCTTAGGAAAAATCTCATTTCTTGAATTCTATCGTGCCATTTTGTTGATTCTGGAAATCTAAACTTCTGTTGTTTCATTCTCTCACAGATGGTGAGGATACGCGCTACCGATCAGGGTGACCAGACACCAGCTAGACCAGCGAGAGGTCGAGGCTACGGTCGAGGCAATGGTAGAGGTAGGGGACCAGCCCGTGCAGCAGCCAGGGTAGCAACAGAGGGTCCACCTACCATTCAGGATCAGGTTGCCGCCACAGATATTCCAGCGACACAGACTCAGGCACCGGCGGTGCCCATTGTTATTCCGGGTCTTTAGGAGACCCTGGCTCAGATCTTGACAGTATGTACTAGCCTTGCCCAGGCAGTTGCTGTATCTTCTACAGTTGCTATTTCTCAGGCCGGGGGAGGCACTCAAACTCCAGCTGCCCGGACACTTGAGCAGGTTACTCAGGTCTTTCAGACACCGGGGCCAGTTCTAGCCCAGCGGGTTGCTGCAGTTCAGGACTTCGTGGTTCGAGCTATGCTAGATGATGAGCAACGTAGGCTGGAGAGATTTAGTAGACTTAAGCCTCCGGCATTCAGTGGTGCTGAGGTGAGGATGCCTAGGGTTTTCTGGATAAGTGTTAGAGGATGTTTTGTTCTACTGGGATTATGGAGACTAGTGGGGTCTCGTTTGTTACTTTTTAGTTTTCTGGGGCTGCTTTTACTTGGTGGGAGTCCTTCGAGAGGCGTAGGCCTATTGGTGCAGCAACCCTCACCTGGTAGCATTTCTCCACTATCTTCTTGGAGAAGTATATTCGCCAGTCCCACAGAGAGGAGCATCGCAGGCAGTTTGAGCAGCTGCGTCAGGGGGAGCTATCAGTGATGTAGTATGAGATGCAGTTTTTAGAGTTGGCTCGTCATGCCACCCAGTTGGTCCCTACTGATAGGAGATGATTAGGAGGTTCGTGGATCCTCACTTATCAGCTCCGCCTTTTGATGACTAGGGAGAGGGTATTAGGTGCTACCTTCGAGCAGGTGTGAACAACTATTTTTTGACCACACCCAAATTCTATACTATTTTGCTATAAAAATTAAGG
>ML422840.1:487-13353 GCA_005239525.1 Nicotiana knightiana | reverse complement strand
ACCCTTTTTCTTCATAATTTTCGAACTAAACAGCCCTAAGGACGATTTTCTTCATCAAAGTTCTTCCCCAAGTTGTTGGTAATAAATTCTAAACTTTAACCTTTCAATTACCCAATGTTTTTCATCACATTTAAATCAAAAACTAAGAAATTTCATGGTAAAAATTGAGGGTTTGGGTAGAATTAGGCAATTTTGTAAAAATCGAATCTTTACCTCGAATTGATGTCAGATTTCGAAACTAATTGTATATTCAGGCTCGTGTGTGAATGGGTGAACATAATTTGGTCCGAACCCCGAGTTTGGACTAAGCGGGCCTGGGTCGGGTTTTAACTTTTTTTGAGAAAACTTAGGAAAAATTATAATTTTCAGTAAAGTTAGTTCCTTTAGCATTAATTAATGATATTAAGTTAATTATGGTTAGATTCGAGTGTATTGGAGGTGAATTCAAGAGGAAAAGCTATAATTGAACAGTGAGTGGCCTGCGAAATTGAGGTAAGTGCTTGGCTTAACCTTGACTTGAGGGAATAGGAATCCCCAACTTAATTGTTATGTGAAAATGCGTGTGTGTAGTGTATAGGTAAGGTGACGAGTATCTATGCACCACCAAATGGTCCACTTACATGGTCTCTTCCTCGTTTACAATCTAATTGCTTCATGTTTTTAATTGTTTCATGTTCATTGTTGTCTTCTGTAATTACTTGGCTTGTTATATTGTTTTAAGCCTTGTTGCAATCATGTTTGGGAAAATATTAGTTGTTTTCCTTGGTTTCATTATGGTACATAGAGATATTATTTATGAAGTTTGTGAGAACTACTGTTTATTGTTTATGACTGTTAAGACAAAAGTATTGTGAAAGATTTGACCTGAATTGTGAAAGTTTTGATATAAATGAATATATGATTGTGATGATGGCGGACATGAGAAATAAATATATACGACTGTGATAAGGGTGGACATGAAAAATATATACATATGACTGTGATAAGGGTGGACAGGGGAAATATATATGATTGTCTTAAGGGTGGACAGGGAGAATATGAATATATGACAGTGATAAGAGAGGATAATTATGCTTTACTGATTTTATTACAAATATTTGGAAATTTATTGTTTTACCCTACTGTTTTTCTATATCCTACACATTTGTTTATTTTTAAATTAAAGTTTGGAAATTTGGAAACTTGTGTGAAATTTTGGGGACAGTTGAGGCCTGGAATAGGCGACGGAGTTATTTTATTTATTGTTTTCGTTTATATTTTCTTGTTTGTGTAGAATTATTTTATTGCATTATTATATATATGTATTGTCACAGGTTAAGTTATAATTGCCCCGCCTTAGCCTCGTCATTACTTCGCCGAGGTTAGGCTCGGTACTTACTCAGTACATGGGGTCGGTTGTAATGATACTACACTCTGCACTCTTTTGTGCAGATCCAGGTACCGACCAGCAGTAGAGATTTTAGTGGCAACTATCTATTATCCGGAGACACGAAGTATATCTGCCGGCATTCGCAGATCCCGAGAGTCTTCTCTTAGTTCGTAGAGACTGTTTTATAATTTTTCTAAAAAAGTTATATTATTTCTTTCAGCTCATTAATTGTAGTATTCTTTAGTAGTTCGTGAATTGTGACACCAGACACTGGGGTAGTCTTAGAGTTATTTATATAATTAGCTCGTGGCTCCGTTTATTTATTTGTTTATTATTTTATATTTGGAGTTATTCTTTGGAAACCATTAGATTAAATTTACTTTAAATTTATTTTATTATGTTTAAATGGATAATAAAAGGAAAATAGATAATCGAACTCTAACATTGGTTTATCTAGCAAGGATTGTATTAGGCTCCATCATGATCCCTAGGGTTGGAAAGTTGGGTCGTGACAAGTTTCTATCAGAGCACTAGGTTGCTTAGGTCTCACAATTCACGAACGAGCTTAGTAGAGTCTGAAGGATCGGTACAGAGATGTCTGTACTTATCTATCAGAGGCTATGAAGTTAGGAACAATTTAACTTCTATTCTACTCTATCGTGCAAATTTATTCTACCATTGATGATTGAACTTGTCTATTCTTGTCCTTTCACAAATCTCAACAACATGCAAAGCGTCTACAACCGGACAAGAGATGAAGCCCCAATGATAGATATGATTAGGGGAAGAGACAGAAACAGAGCTCAGTCTAAAGCTTAAACATCGGCACCTATTGTACAGTCTCAAATGGATCTAGACGTGGAGGTTCTAGCTCAGTCGGTACATGTTGGACTAGTCCAGATTCTATAAGGATTCATAGCTACTCCAGTATTGCATAACAAGGGAATAGTTGAAAGCAATCAAGTTGATTTCGTTGTGTTTCAGATGATGGATTCCACCAAGAGGTGGTGGGAAGATTATGTAATTACTAGACCAGTTGTGGCTCTGACTGAAGATGCAGACGTAATGAGAGATCACCTAGTGAATCATGTAGGGGTGCAACGGACCTTGGCATCTGGTTGATTTATATGATCTGTGGATTTTAAAATTGTGTATTATCAAACATTGTGACCTGTGACTTCATTCCAAGTGGGGAAGTCCACCGTCAAGGAATAGATTGCGGGGTCATGTGTTATATCGGTTTTGGCTTGAAATGTATAAGGCCTGAGATTTTCCAAGAGATAAAGCTGGGACTTGCGATATGTACGCCTCCTTAATAACCCTATACCTCAATACCAAAGAAGTTATATAGACAACTTTAAAGCTATAGAAGGTCTACTCAGCGTGGAAGTCACGATTGCGGATTTTGGGGTGCTCCAGAGGGAGTATAGTGGTTGACGAGCTTTTAGACTATATGCTTCGTGCCAAAGAATTATTGGTATAGAGCCTTACCTTTGGGATCATTGTGCATCAATAAGGATAAGAGTTACCCCAAAGAATAACGAAGAGCATATGAATAAATGGGGTAGTTCAACAATGTCGAGTCAGCATAGTAAAAGAAGAAATGGGCCTCCGGTATTTTTAGCAAGCCTATGAAGAGGACGACCAGCCAATGCAACACCAACTACTTGACTCAGTTCTCATAAATGTTATTGAAAGAGTTTGTTTCTCAGACTCCCCATAATGCGTGGCTCATAGGGTTTGAACGGTTGCATCAGGTCACCATGACGGTGTCAGGACATGCCATCAGGTTTGATAAGTTAGCCCGTCATACTCCTACTTCAGTTCATATAGTCAGAGGGCGAGTCCCCAAACTCATTAAAGGACTCTATTATGATTGTAAAAATTTTGTACGACTCAGGGCAAGTTGATACTTCATTTCGGCTAGTGGTAGAAATTGCTTAGATGTTAGAATGTGTCCGGCTAGTCCATATATCTGATTACTCGGGGTGCTTCAATGAGTTCTTTTAATGCGCCACCGCTATGAGATTCCTACTACGGTTGTTCCAAGTTATTTGGTATAAACTCGGTATGAGCAAGCGAATCATTTCATCAAAGCACTCATGCTACGTACCCCATTGCAGTTACAACTCAACTTACATGACCAGCTAGGAAAAAAAAGGGTCGGAATGTCGAAGGTGGAGGTCAGATTCCTAGAGGTAGAGACCCAGCCTGTTGATATATTTTCTATGGTATGGCTGAGTTCGTTATATCAAATGGTGCCATTACAAGAACAATCTCTAGTTATTATAAAGTGATAATTTCCTTAACTTGATTCGGTTATGAGTATCTAGAAAAGTCCTCCTAATATGCTCCACTCTCGGGTGAGCTTCGTCACTCAAAATTCTACTTATGTGAATACTTGTATTGAGAAATTCTATGGAGATAGCTATGTCTATCATTACATGTTGTAATTTTATTTAACGGAAAATATTTAAAAGAAGAAAATGGAATGTTTAGATTGGCACGATATGCATATTACTTGTGATTCAGAATTGAGGGCGAGATCCTCACATTTTAATATGATTTGATATGTTTTAATCGGGCTACGAGCCGCGGTGGAAGTTATGTAAGGACGAGATCCTTATGGTGAAAAATTCTTGTGTTTAAATTCTCCCTTGTGAAATTAAAATTTGTACTATAGTACTAATAGGGAGTCATGCTTGTTAGATTTATTCGAAAATTTTTGTATAAAAATTATCTGTGCATAATTTGCCAAATTCGTGCTATAATTATTGAGTTTAACCTACAAGGTAGGTGCCCGCCCATGTGGCGTTAAATGAGACACGTTTATTCGGGTATATAATTACGAGGTCTTCAAGCATCGTATCTCGTTACAGTATTGTGAAGGTTTGAAAGGAGATTATTGTTAACATGAAGTTATTTGATGATTCTGTAATTGATTATGAACAACTATTAAGATCATATTGAACCAAAATGGTGTTCTATCCAAATGGTCGGACGAGTGTGAGGTGAGCTTTCAGAAGCTCAAGACAATGTTGGTGTTACCATCAGTTTCGTGATCTTTCACGGTGTATTATGGTGCATCTCGTATTGTATCAGGTGCAATATTAATGCATGATGACAAGGTGATTGCATATGCGTTTCGACAGTTGAAGGTTCATGAGAAGAATTATCCTGTCCATGACATAGAGTTGGCAGCCATTGTTCACGCATTGAAAATATGGAGGCACTAGCTTTATCGTGTGTAGTTTGAGGTTTACATGGATCATCGCAGTCTTCAGTACTTGTTCAAACAAAAGGATCTTAATTTGAGACAGAGGAGATGGTTAGAGCTATTGAAATATTATGACGTCACTATGTTATATCATCCGGGGAAGGCCAATGTGGTGGCTGATGCATTGAGTAGGAAGGCGGTGAGTATGGGCAGCCTTGCGTATATTCTAGTCGGTGAGAGACTCTTAGCTTCAGATATTCAGACGTTGGCTAATCATTTCGTGAGGTTGGATATTTCGCCCAACAGTGTTCTAGCTTGTACAGTCGCTCGGTCTTCTCTAATTGAGTGTATCCGGGAGCGGCAGGATGATGACCCGCATTTGATGTTTCTTAGGGACACAGTTCAGCGCGGTGGTTCTAAGCAGGTTACAGTTGGAGATGACGGTGTTTTGAGGATGCAGGGTCGTATATGTGTGCCTAATGTTGATGGCCTTCGTGAGTTGATCCTTGAGGAGGCTCACAGTTCTAAGTATTCTATTCACCTAGGTGCAGCCAAAATGTACCAAGACTTGAGGCAACATTATTGGTGGAGAAGGATGAAAAAAGACATTGTTGCGTATGTGGCTCGTTGCTTAAATTGTCAGCAGGTAAAATATGAGCATTGGAGACCCGGTGGTTTGCTACAGCATATAGAGATTCCTGAGTGGAAGTGAGAGCGTGTCACTATGGACTTCGTCGTTGGACTCCCACAGACTTAGAGGAAGTTTGACGCAGTTTGGGTTATTGTGGATAGGCTGACTAAATCAGCACATTTCATTCCTGTGGCGAGTACTTATACTTCAGAGCGGTTGGCTGAGTTATATATTCGGGAGATTGTTTGCCTTCATGGTGTGCCCGTGTTTATCATTTCTGATCGGGGTACGCATTTTACTTCACACTTTTGGAGGGAAATTCAGCGTGAGTTGGGTACCCGAGTGGAGTTGAGCACATCATTTCACCCTCAGACTGACAGGCAGTCCGAGCGTACCATTCAGATTTTGGAGGATATGCTCTGCGCTTGTGTTATTGAATTTGGAGGTTCGTGGGATCAATTCTTGCCGTTAGCGGAGTTTGCTTATAATAACAGTTATCAGTCGAGCATTCAGATGGCTCCTTATGAGGCATTATGTGGTAGACGGTGTAGATCGTCAGTTGGATGGTTTGAGCCGGGAGTGGTTCGGTTATTGGGTACAGACTTAGTTCAAGAGGCCTTAGATAAGGTCAAGATTATTCAGGAGAGACTACGTGCAGCTCAGTCTAGGCAAAAGAGTTATGTCGGTCGTAAGGTTCGAGATGTAGCATTCATGGTTGGAGAAAGAGTATTGCTTCGGATATCACCCATGAAGGGTGTTATGAGGTTTGGGAAGAAGGGCAAGTTGAGCCCTAGGTATATCGGGCCGTTTGAGATTCTTGATAGAGGGCGGGAGGTACCTTATAGACTTGCATTGCCTCTAGGATTATCCTCAGTTCATCTGGTATTCCACGTGTCTATGCTCCGGAAATATCATGGTGACCCGTTCCACGTATTAGATTTCAGCTCTGTCCAATTGGACAAAGACTTGGCTAATGAGGAGGAGCCGGTAGCCATTTTAGACCGGCATGTTCGTCAGCTAAGGTCTAAGAGTTATCCTTCAGTTAGAGTGCAGTGGAAGGGCCAACCCGTTGAGGCACCTACTTGGGAGTCCAAGTCAGACATGCAGAGTAAATATCCACACTTGTTCGCCAATTCAGGTAATTTTCTATGTTCATTCGAGGACGAACGTTTGTTTTAGAGGTGGAGATTGTGATGACCCAAGGGGTTATTCTATGAATTTAGATTCCGTTCTAGGCTTATTATCCATAAAAAGATTAATTTTAAATACCTCGATTTACGTGCGCAGTCCGGGCTTGAAGCCGTAAAGCTTTTATGTGAAAATATGAGAAATAGTGATTTCTAGAGTAAAAAATTGATTATAGTTGACTTTGGTCAATATTTTGAGTAAACAGACCCGGATCTGTGTTTCGACGATCCCGGAAGGTCCGCAGTAAAATATGGGACTTGGGTGTATGCCCGGAAATGAATTCCGAGGTCCCAAGCCTTAGAAATCAATTTTTAAAAGAAATTATTTTGCTGAAATATTAATGAAATAAAGAAAAGAATTAATGTTTGAAACCATTGGTATCGGGCCCGTATTTTGGTTCCGGAGCCCGGTACAAATTTGTTATAGTATTTAAATGTTAATTGTGAAATTTGGTAAAAAAAAATAGAGGTTATTTGACGTGATTTGGACGTCCGGTTGAAAACTCATGAACTTTGAGTGCTCTTGAGAAAAATGATGAGTTTTGAGGTTTAATTCATAGTTTTACATGTTATTCTCATTATTTGATCGCACAAGCAAGTATGTATGATGTTTTTAGACTTGCGTGCATATTTTATTTAGAGCCCCGAGGGCTCGGATGAGTTTCAGATACGCCACGGGGTGTTCTACAATTATGAAAAATTGTTGTTTTTGCTGGTTCTGGTGTGCAGTGAATTAGTGCTATGCGATCGCATATCCCTATCCGCGATCGCATAATTCAAGTTTCAGGGGGCCACCACTTGTGCTATGCGAACGCATAGTTTCCCTCGCGAATGCATTGGGTTAATTGGGCCTGGGGGGAGGGGAGCCCAAGTACCCTATGCGAACGCAGCCCCCCCCCCTACGCGATCGCCAAGGCCAATAAGGCCCGACACTATGCGAACGCGTGCAGGCCCATGCGAACGCATAGAGGGCCTGTCCAGCTATATAGATACACTTTTAAACGCGGACAAAACTCTTTTTCTTCATAAATTTTAACTAAACAGACCTAAGGACGATTTTCTTCATCAAAGTTCATCCCCTAAGTTGTTGGTAATCATTCTAAACTTTACCCTTTCAATTACCCAATGTTTTTCATCACATTTAAATCAAAAACTAAGAATTTTCATGGTAAAAATTGAGGGTTTGGGTAGAATTAGGGAATTTTGTAAAAAAATCGAATCTTTACCTCGAATTGAGGTCGGATTTCAAAACTAATTGTATATTCCGGCTCGTGGGTGAATGGGTAAACGTAATTTGGTCCGAACCCCGAGTTTGGACCAAGCGAGCCCGGGGTTGGGTTTTAACTTTTTTTGAGAAAACTTAGGAAAAATTATAATTTTCAGTAAAGTTAGTTCCTTTAGCATTAATTAATGATATTAAGTTAATTATGGTTAGATTCAAGTGTATTGGAGGTGAGTTCAAGAGGAAAAGCTATAATTGAACAGTGAGTGGCCTGCGAAATTGAGGTAAGTGCTTGGTTTAACCTTGACTTGAGGGAATATGAATCCCCAACTTAATTGTTACGTGAAAATGCATGTGTGTGATATATAGGTGAAGTGACGAGTATCTATGCACCACTAAATGGTCCACTTACATGATCCCTTCTCCGTTTCCAATCTAATTGCTTCATGTTTTTAATTGTTTCATGTTCATTGTTGTCTTCTATAATCACCTGGCTTGTTATATTGTTGTAAGCCTTGTTGCAATCATGTTTGGAAAATTAATTGTTTTCCTTGGTTTCATTGTGGTACATAAAGACCGAAGCTCTAGCTCAAGGGAGAAGCTATGTTGGTTGACCACCCTTCACCAAAAAATTATATTACGTATAAGGTAAAATGTTCTTGTTATTGATTAAAATAGACTTTGAACACCCTTGCATAGCCCACTGACAAAGGATGCTCACAATTGAACACCCTTATTGAATTTACTAGGTTCGCCACTGCTCTAGTTCCGCCACTATATATATATACACACACTTGTATTGAATAATCGGATTATAGATAATATAGATAACAACTTAACTGCCAAACCACCAGTATTAGGAAAGAAAACGAAGATATCTAATATACCAATAAGAATAAATAAAAGCTAGAATTAAGATGGATTAGGTTCAATAATTGACTGTGGATCATTCTCTGATCTGTAATGGACCTCTTTAATAGATAATACTAATCTTACTTGTAAAGATCTCCTTCCAACTGAATTACAAAGAAGCGAAATGAAACTAACATACATATTTTAAAACACAAATTAATCATCCATATATAGTATAAAACTTTCTGTATATATAATGGATTACACAAAATTTTGTGAGGTTTTGTTGGAATAACTCCAAGAATTGAACCATAACTCTATCTCACAACAACTCCACCTCCTCTCATTATGATCACATCTCTATATAAAGTTTTAATCTTGAGCTCTTTAAGTATAATTAATCCAAGAAAACATCTTAATCCAGCACCCAAAACATAAAGAATAAACCTCTTTTTCCCCTGATAAGCAAATTCTCAAAATGCTAAGTCAGTCACCACCTTCCATTTTCATTGCATTCTTATTTGCAACAATAAACTTGGCACTCCTTGTTTCTGCAATTGATACTCAAACTCCTGGCGAACCGATCCTGGAATTATACATGCATGATATTCTTGGCGGCAGTAATCCAACAGCTAGGCCGATAACCGGATTATTGGGCAATATTTACAGTGGACAAGTCCCTTTTGCTACGCCTCTTGGTTTCCAACCTCCTAAAGATGGTGTAGCAATTCCCAATTCCAATGGTGCAATCCCAACTTTCAATATCAATGGTGTTCCATTAGGAACTGGCTTAGCAGGCACAACATTTGCTGGTAACCAGAATAGCCAAACTACTGTGACTACTCAATTAGGCCCTGATGGCTTGGGCCTCGGCTTTGGTACGTACAAATTTAAGTTGTTAGAGATATCACACGTTCAATTACCTTATTTATATTAGTATGTTTCAACATGCCTCAACATGTCCTCTCACTTGTCAGCTTGATTACTTTTCATTGGCGAAATCATAGTTTTTTTTTTTGCTTTATATTATAGGTTGCTGTGTGATTTGAGCCTATGATCTTTTGCTTACTCTGCTACCCTATTGAATCGAATCAATTGATTTAATATAGGCATCGTTCTTTCCTTTGTCCTTTCCCCCAATTTTTGCTCTCACTAGTGGT
Organism: Nicotiana knightiana; assembly: GCA_005239525.1. NCBI lineage: Eukaryota > Viridiplantae > Streptophyta > Magnoliopsida > Solanales > Solanaceae > Nicotiana > Nicotiana knightiana. The sequence continues at coordinate 3,715 of ML422840.1, read as the reverse complement.
TTACTTCCGATCTGAAGCACCCCTTTTTCATTCATATATCCAATCGTCAAAATCAATAAAAAGACCATCTTGACCATCTTATCTAAAAATTTAAGTGGTTAGAGGGATCAAGTTTTTAACAATCTTAACTATATTACTTATATCTTAACACGACCTCAAGTGTGGGTCTAATTATTTATCATTGACCAAAAACGTTAAAATTTCTTTTGCTTTTTGGGTGCCAGTTGGAACCTCTTGCATACTCTATTACCATGATGAACTGTGTGATCATGTTATTTTAAAGCTTAAGTCGTCACTAAGGTCACACCTTTTATTAACTTTTATTATATTATATTATATTTCAACAGGTACCATTACTGTTATCGACGATTACTTGACTTCCTCCCCTGAGTTGGGCACACAAAACCTTGGAAAAGCTCAAGGTGTCTATGTTTCAAGCTCTGCAGATGGAAGTACTCAAATGATGGCGTTTACGGCCATGTTTGAAGGAGGGGAATATGGTGATAGTCTCAATTTCTTTGGAGTTTACAGAATTGCAAGTCCCATGTCTCGAATTTCAGTTACAGGAGGAACTGGTAAGTTTAAAAATGCTTGTGGATTTGCAGAGATTCGTTCCCTTATACCAGCTGGTCAACATGTCACAGATGGTGCTGAGACATTGTTAAGGATTACTGTCCATCTTACTTATTGATATTTCCTTGTTGAATCTTTTAAACAAAAGATTCTGGATTGTTTTGTGTGAGAAAATTGTAATCACTTTGATTTTGTGTTCTGTTTCTGTCTCACTTTGGCATTGAATTGTAAGCATCTATATATCCTTTGTATTCAGTAACAATTTTTCTCAATCCTAAGTACTCGGGTTGTTTTTATTTCTTTTTCTGTTTGTTCCACTAGTCAAGTGCACCATGAGACTGTGAAAACATTTACTATAAGCTACCAAGGGGCAAAGTACACATACAAACTTTTCGACATCAAAGATAAAGGATAAAAGGGAGGCACGGTGCACTAAGCTCCGGCTATGCGCGGGGTTCGGGGAAAAGTCGGATCAAACGAGTTTATTGTATGCAATCATACCCTGTATTTTTACAAGAAACTGTTTTCATTGTATAGAGTCTTACCTGATAAATTGTTACTGACATCATAGATAATTAATTTAAAATTTTGAATTTAAGTTCACATAAAATTTGGACTAAATCCTAAACACAAGACATGTTGGCACAAGCCTAAGCCTAAGCCAAAGTCAAAAGCCAATTAGATCATGTTATGTAAACTTTTGTGGCAAAGTAAAGGCCAACCAAAGCTGTCTTCCAGGTTTTTTAGTGGCATATCCGGGTCAATTAAATATAGCTGTCATAGATTGATAACTTTGATTGGTCTGATTATTCAAGAGGACAATTAAAGTAACGAATTTGTATTTAGTACACACTCTCTCCTGCACAACTAAAAGCATAGGTCTTTATTTATAAGGAAAATCGATATTGTACAGTAGCCCTCCAAAATAATATATAGCCGGAAAATATATAATTATATATTATAAATAATAAGTGAATATTTTTTGTATATAGCGGTTGTAATTATTTTTGATTGACCGGTCAAATATGTTAAAAACCCTATTTATAAAGCCAAAGGATATCAATAGCTGTCACACCTCTTTTTTTTTACAACCCTATTACGAGGTTGAGTTAGAAGAGTTTTTCCAATCGAAGTGACGTTTTGAAAAGGAATTATTTATTATTTAGAGTTGTCACTTGGAATTGAGTTTTGGTGTTCCAAGCCACCTTTTATCTTGAATCCCTTAACAAAAGATGGTTTGACTCTTAATTTATGGTCTACGAAAACAGAAGACTGAGTAAGAAATTCTGTTGACCGAGGGGAAGGTGTAAGGCACCCCTCGAATCCCGCGGTTCTAGCACGGTCACTTTATTGACTCATGTAAGGCTTAGATCAATTTTTAGCTATTCTTGTATTTTATTGATCATGACTTATTTATTACCGCTTAATTAATTATTATATTTTATTAGTTGTGTTTACCAAGATGCGGAACACACACAAGATACTTCTTTGAAATTAAATATTAAACCAAGGTACGAAATATATACATGGTTATAATATAATTACTTTTAAATCTAAAAGCATCGAGACGCGGAATGCGCACATGATCTTTTTATTATTTAAGCATATCAACCCAAGGTTCGGTATGAACACATGGGCTAATATTTAAAGTACATATAAAAATTTTAAGCATATTTAAAGTATTTTAATTATTTATCTCTTTCTTATCCAATGAATAAATTTGTATATTTTTAATTACTTATTGCAACGATTCTTGAATTAGTTCGTGATTCATATCACTATCCTACAATAATTTCTTTATTTTAATACTATATTTTTTATAGCGAGCTTTAAATTAACTAGCAACCTGCATTTCTCTATTAATAGGCCTATAATGTGTCTAGACCCAATTAACTATATCCTCTCTTGAACCTATTCTTGGTGAAAATGTGATATATATATATATATATACACACTAATCGGTTTAATGTGAAACGTCCAAATGATTTACAAAGGAAAATACTTATGCTCACAAAACAACAAAAAATAATTCAAATAAAGTTTATAAAATGAAGATAAAACTCATGAAAATTACAAGTTGTTCTTCAACAATGATCCAAAAGAAAAAATTTACATCCGTAGCCTAATTTAAGATAGCTAATCATAACACCAAAGTAACTTACAATGAAGTTAAAGACACAGAGAAATTGATAGGATTAACAAATTTTTTTTTTAAGGTATTCCTACTAAATTAACACCTGAATTTTTAGTTTCATAGCCAAGTGGTTAATAATTGTAACCATATACTCAAAGAAGAAAAACTTTTCATAATATACAAGAAACTTCTTACAATCTTATAAAGAAAAATTTATTATAGATTATGGCCTATTCACAAGAATGACTAGAAAAAGTACTCTCATTTCTAGTGAATATCATAGAACAGTTTGTTCAAGCTTAAGCGACCAATAAATTAACACTAGGCAAACATTTATAGCATCATTATAGTTATTCTAGCCTTAATTTCTTATGACTTTCATTTTTATTCTTTCACTAAATAAACTAAATGATAACAATTATTCAGAAACATATGTTCAAGAAGGAAAATAACAGATTAGACTAAGGAAATAAATTACTAATAAAATGAACCAAATCATAATGCTCTGTATCTTTTTTTTT